>JAHRHJ020003151.1:0-258797 GCA_019776745.2 Taxus chinensis
GCCATCTATCTCTTGAATATTGCCAATGTGGGACTATATTGTTTTGGAGGATTGAATTATGCATTGTAGGTTTACTATCTTATTAATCACAATGAAATATATATTGATCGGTTTACTCTCCTTAATGCTTGGGACTAATTTCACATATCTTGGCCAAAGCCTATTTTATCACCTCAACTTGTGGTAGGTCTAACAACTCAACCTTAGCCCTTATATCCCAAAAATCTATTTCTTCGGTCGACACTGGACCAAACTCCTTTTACCTCGGTAGCATATGACTTGGTGGACCCATCAGGTGGTTTAAATCAATGAAGCCTACCTTAGCGCACAGCTGGCAGATCAACGCACATCTTGAGATAGAATTTCCAACGCATGTAGGGACATGGCAATGTCACATTTCTCGGTAGATGGGAAACGAGTGTAGATCAGCTTGATAGGGTAGAGTATGGTCAAAAAAAGGCATGAGATGTGGCCATAGCCACGTATATGGTGATCGGTATATATAATTTAAAAAAATTAAAAAGTTAAAAAAAATAAAAAAAATAAAAAATAAATGAATACTTTTAGGGAAATTCTTTGTTAGAAGTCTTTTTTTTTTCATTATAAGTATTTTTTATTAGAAGTATTTTTTATTATTATTAGAAGTATTTTTATTATTATTAGAAGTATTTTGACATTAGGATATCAGTCATAACATATGTTAGGGTCTTTTCCACCCTACCTTTTCCACCCTCCCCTTTAGGGAAGGTCCCAAAGGGGTCATTTTATGGGTATTTAACATATCTATGGTTACATATGAAATCAATGGTAACATATTTTGAGGTCCCATAAACTAAATCACAGATTTTGATGTCGTTTATGGGACCCCGAGGGGTCCCAGAAAATATTAGGTCTAGATATTAGGGGTATTTAACATATTAGGGGTATTTTGGGGACCCCGAGGGTAGCCTATGGGGCCCCAGGGGAGCCCCAGGGGTCGCCTATGGGGATTTTTAGGGGTATTTTGGGGATCCCGAGGGGTCTCCTATGGGAAGGGGCAGGGGAAGGTGCAGGGGTCTTTTCTTAGGGGATTTTTTCCACTAAGGGGATATCCCCAACTAATCACATATTTGGGGTTGAAACAATCATAACATATTTTATGGTTTTAGGAAAAATAGAGGGGGTTATAGGGCCCCAGGGTCTTTATGGGGAGGGGTTTTTAGGGGTGATTCGGGGAGATTCTATTTCGTTTTATTGGGGTAAGGTGATATTTTACTCTAATTTAGGGCATTCAGACACTAGATTTTAGGGTAATAGGGTATTCTGAACTTTAGATTAGAGGGGGAATATAGATGGTTTTATATTTGCATATAATATATGATAGTATATTTTTTATATATGTGTAAAATATATGCTAGGATATATGATTTTAAATAGGATATTTGATATATAGGTTGTCTATATTAGGGACACTCTGCTCTAGGTTATTTTTTTCCCCTAAATAATGTGGTATTTTCCACACAGTTCAACAAAACCATCGCCGACCAAAATGATAGGGGTGAGGCTTGACCCCTGAGACCTCCACTCCCCAAACGCAATGTTCTAACCAACTCTCCCAAGGGGGCTGGTGATATTAAAATAATCTCATTGGTATTTTTGGTCGACTAAAGTATGACTATGTATTTGAATCATGCAGGGCATATTTCAGTCAACTCGGTTTTTGAGGCACTTAAAGGGAGAATAAGAACTTGGAGTAAAAAGAAAAGTTGTTGGAAATTTTGAAACGAAGACAATGGTGGTCCTATTTTTCCATTAACAATTGTATATTTGTTTGTTGTACGTGTTTTTTATCACATTTACACAAGAATAGTACTGTGGAGTGCCTACGAAGCCACGGGTAAATTTGTGAATAGTTTCTGACATGAAAGCAAAGTTCCCAAACATGTTTCTAAGCTTCATTTCAGGTATAAAGGTATTTATTGTCATTATTGAAGGTGATTAAGTTGTACTTTGGGAAATAATAGATCGATTCCATGATTATGTGAATCCAAAGACTGTAGCCCTCGGGTGAACTCCATTAATAATTTATTATTGTGGATTTTATTTTATTTTGTGAAGCTTTTGATTAGATAAAATTATTATTTGGATTAATTTTATTAATTTGATAAAGAAAGAAACTTAAATGGGAAAATTGGATTAATTGGAAAAGTTTGCAATCCACAATAGTCAAATTGAATGCACATATCAATCTTTGGGTTTTAATATTGGATTGAGTGCATAATTTCAGAAATCAGCTTGTTATCATAATTAAGGAATTGTACTATTTCCCTTTTATTCAGAATCTAAGTTGATTTAAAAATGATTAATTGATCATTTAAAGAAGTGTTTTGAAAATTTGGGTTTCAAAACACCAAAATTAGTTCAATTTAGCACTCTTCATCAATTGTGAATCTAAAAAAAATAAGAATCCAGAAATTTTAAAAGTACAGAGAAAAGCAAGTACCATTTTCGGATCAATAATTGTAAAATAGCAAGTGATGTAAGAAAAAATCATTGATAATTGAAATCCTCCAGGGAATGGTCATATGAACAACAGGAAGATTCTATCTTTTGATGTAGATACAAAATATATGCACTTGGGTACATTTCTAGGTCCTAAAGCATACTAGCATATACATGATTCCTAATGAAGAAAAATAGTGGTTGACAACTTCTTTTGGGCCTTTTTCTTGATCTCTTACACTTTTATTGGCCTTATATAACATACAACTCTACCGAAACTTAATAGATTTATAAGTTATGGCCTCAAACACTAGAGCCTAGTTAGAAAAATAGTGCTCAGGTGCTCCTGTCCCTCCTGGGTGTTGTTGACCTTATTTATCGTATTCTTACTCTTTTTGGTTATCATTTACTTCTTAGTCACCTTTTAAAAATTTGGGTCATCCTTTCAGTTGTCAATTATGGAATTCAAACAAGACCAATCATATATATACTAAGTTCTTTCTCTCAAATAAGGGGACACAATATAAGCATTGCTCTATCATCACCTAAGCTTCCATCAAGTAACAAAATTATTTCAAAGGCATGCATATAGCACACTCATACAAGGGATAATGGCTACATCAATCTACATGCACAGCATAAGAGGGGAAGTTCATTCTATTATGTCACACACATTTACATACTTGGAGAAATATAAATCTATCTTTCTATCATAGCATAAATTGCTTAAGGGAAACCTAGGGCATCAGTACACACACATACACATAGAACTACATGGAGTACGATATGTAGTGCAATGCTCGGTCGTAAGATCACTTTTCAAGTGACTTGTTGGTACCCAAATTTATTCTCCCTCAGAGGCTGAGTGGCATCACAGGTTTGGTAGGAAGCTTAGAGACAAGTAGAGCATGTGGTATGTCGTTTTGTAGCCGGGGATGAAATGCATCTTGCTCTTTGTCACTCAAGATGTGGAGAAATGGGTAGCACCCATAAGAGAATTTGACCTATCCTCACTACTTTATGGTTGTGCCTTTCAACTAGGGTGAGAGGACACTTTTGTAGCTTGTTGTTTATGGAGGAGATGGATATGAAATCCTTCCTTGTGAAGTATTAAGAAGACCTTGAAGAAAATATGATCAATGCAACAAAACCTAACTCTCACGAGTTGTCACTCTATATAATGGAGATATTTTCTAGGTAAGGTTCAGGCCACTAAAGATAATGAAAACTTGATTGTTTTTGCATGTTTTGATAGTAAAAATTATGCATTTGTATACATACATGACAAACAGGGGTAGTAACAGGGTAGGATTGGTTGTTTTTAAATGAATTTTTGGTGGGAGGTGAATCAAGATAAAGTTGATTATACCAAATCTTTAAGAACTTTTACAAAAATGGAAACCTTGAATAGCATAATGCTTTCAAAGTAGCTAGGGTGTTCATTTAACTAGAATATGTGCTCCAATGGAGGCCCAGATCAACACTTTTCACACAAAATTCAAGGATTCAAAATGAAGGCTCAAATTGGAAAACTTAACTGAACATTATCAATCGTTGTTTCATCATGCCTAAGATACCCTCAAATGCTAACAAACAATATTATAGTCATGTTAAGAGTCACAGTGATTTTAAATTTTTTTATTTCACTATCAAATGAAATCTCTTCTGATAAATGAACTTACAAATGCTACCAAACTATCACAAGGATAAGATCTTGTGTGATTCACACAGATTTTAATGTAAGAATGCAACGGGAACAAGAAAAACTACTTGCAGACATTCAAAAATGAAGCAAACACAAATGTTGCTCAAGAATAACATAGATTAACTCAAGTTTGGTTAAATTCATCAGCAGGGGAAATTTTCTCGAACAATATCAAAGCTCGTCAATGGTTGTACACTCGTAACCACCTTAACATGATCAAATTTAACACAAAGGAGATAAACATGCTTCTTTAGATAGTTTCTCATAAAGACAAGTTCTATCAAACTTTTCTCTAAGGAAATCAGTTTCTGACTCCTAACACTTCTACATTCATAAACTCCCAACCCTTTTCATGGAAAAATCATGCCTATTTATAACATTTTACAATAGGGCCTTTTCCCCCCAAAACCAGAGACATCAAGTGTACTAGTGCTCGCCATGATCTAGATCGCAATTCCCATAAGAAAATCTGTAAAAAGTTGTCACAGTGCTCAAGGAGTGGATCTCTTTGAATATCTCCCACATTCAACTCCTTCTGGTAGAGAATTTTTTCCTCTACTCACCAACCACTTCCGTCCCTAATCCGTAAAATATGGTTCTTTGTGTGCTCAAGGAAGGAAAAATTGAAGACCGGATCGAGTCTAAAGGTCAGATCTTATCTTAATGGAAAAAAATGTCCCCACTCCCCAGATCTTCCTCACCAAACTCAAATATCAAATTAACTCCCCTTCCCTGTTTGGCGTGCAAGAAATATCAAGAAATCGTGAAGACTCGCACTTCCAGGAGCTCTGGAGTGAAAATGGCAGAAAAATCATATACAGATGCACAACTGCCATTGATTTCTATTTTGAATTTGGAATTTGGACCGTACAATTGGGAGATCCATTTCAAAATGGGCCTGCAAGTCCCTTTTTTCCTTTTACACCTTTTTGAAAAAATGTAAATTTTTCACATTTTATGCCGCCCTTGAGAAATGAGCCTAACACGTGTCCTAAGGTGGGTCCTAAAGGAACCACACTTCCTTTTTCACTTTTTAACTCCTTTTTCCACAAAACAAAAATTTTCCAATTTTCCTCTGAAGGTCCGCACCTTCACCATTTGACTGGAGCAAGTTTTGAATTTTCTCTATCGGGCCCGAGGGTCATTTCGATTATTTTATTCATTTGAATATCAAGGGGAAAAAAATCCAAGTTTCCTCCGATGGCCTACCTCCCTGCCTTTTGACATTTTCAATGCCAACTTTGACCTTCTTCTTGTCGGGCTTACGGGCCATTTTGAGATTTTAATCCTTTTGATGACAAGAGGCAAAAAATCCAAGTTTCCTCTTATGGTCCGCTTCCCCACCCTTTTGACTTTTCAAACTGCCACACATCTCAATGGCTACATCTTGAGATGGTCCCAAATAGTAGAGACCCTTAATAAGCATGTGGGTCACCACGTGTCTTAGTCTAGCAGTGTGTTGTTAAAAGGCTTGAGAGTTCAGTGGAAGGTTCCATGTGTGCAAGGTACGAGATAGTCTTCTCTGGCTGTTGAAAAAGTCTAAGCAAAAGGCACAGTGAGAAGAAGCCTCCTAGTGTCCTCCTCATGCTTCATCAAAACAAAACTCAAAGGCCTATCCCCAAACATGCGCGGTCCCTCCATGTGTCTTTATGGTACAACTTTAAGATGGTCCCAAAAGCGGAGACCCTGAATGAGTGTGGGCTATCCACCTGTCCACAACTTTAGAAAATATCTGTAAAAATTTTAAGTCCCCCCACTGCAGTAGAGATGGTGGAAACCTCCACATGTCCCTCTATCATAGTTGTTAAGGAGGGACCCTGAGATAGATCTCAAATGAGCACTAGCCCACCACATGTCCATTGCCCTCCAAAACTATATCAATTGTATGAAATTTTTTTCCTAAGTCCAAGCAAGGCAGCATAATCCACGACATGTCCTCCCAGTATAACTCCAAGGCCAGTCAAAAAGGTGAGTCTTCAAATGAGCGTTGTTCCTCCACGTGGACATATTTTGGGTTTAAATAATCCACAAATTTTTAGAGTGCCCCGCTGAGCTGCGTCCAACCAAAAAGGGCCACATTTCCACTGATGTAGAGATTTAAATTGATGGGATAAATACATCCGTGAGGATGTAACAATGCAGGGAAACAACTGTTTGAACCTAGATATGAAATTTTCTTCAAGCACAGATAATTTGGAAATGTTGTAAGGTTCACATATGACCCTCCGAGCTATATCCATTCACATTTCTTTAAGTATCTGGGAAAAAATGACAAGGACAACAACACACAATTGCAGAAAATGGAAGGGAAGGAATAGCCTCAGCTTCATGCCCAATTGACAGACACCTTCAATTGGATAGAGGAATAAATCAACAAATTATGGGTTTTTAAGTGACCTTCGACCAAGGAGGAACTAATCATGCCAACCAAATGGAGGACAGAGTCCTCAGGTACCAACACAGGGAGACCAAAACATTACAGAAGCCGCAAACTGAGGGATTTTAATGTCAAACAAGGTGAGACTAATTCGAGCACCAACACCCTAGCTATGAGTGAGGGGAAATGTAAACTAATCAATGTGGGAAGTTCCCTATGAATGGGAAATTTTATCGATGTTAGAACATTTCTTTGGATGCTTACATTGGATTTTTATGCTTTCGCTTTATGAGATAGATGGTTTATCAATGCGGGAAGCTTTCACTGCCAAGATATATAGGGAGTAGTCATCCTTGGAGGGAGTGGTATACTTTATGCTATCTTTGTCTTTTCTTTTCTTTTTCTTTTGTAAAATGGAGGGGGTTATACATGCATGATAGTTTTCCTTCGAGGGATCATTATACCTTATGTCATTTCGTGCTCTTAGGAACAAATTTCCTTCGAGGTATTAGTCTATTTAGTTTTTACTTTTGGTAATGATCATCCTTATAATTTTGACATGGGGAAGAGTTGGAGATAGTTAGGTAAACCACTTAAGTAGGGAAAGTAAATTTACAAGTGCACCTATAGACCCTTTGCATGTTTACAATAGCTAAACAAGAGGGTGATCAATGTAATGATTGTGGAGTTATCACCAAAAGGAATATGCTATGATCAAAGCCATGTTGTTTTTATTCAAGTTCATAACTAGGAAGGTGATGGTAGAACACATAATTCCAAATCATTACATGAGGAGATGGGCGTGGCTAGTGATGGATGGATAATCATAGAGATAACTAAGTTTAAATTGGTAAGTATGCTAAAAGTACATTGGTCACAACTCCAAAGCATTAAGTGGCTCTGTTTCTGATTTACAATCGAGGAAATCTAGATGATAGGTTTTAGGCCCATACTTATGCGTTATAATGTAAGGTCCATTCTAGTTAGGAGAAAAATTTCCATGTTAGTTCCTTTCTAGAGTAGTAACAATTTGATTTTATTTAAGGAGAAGGTCACTGATGTTAAAGTTGCATTCCTTGAGATGTTTTTTATAAGCTCATTTGATGCACTCTTGATAGACTTGGTGATGTTCAAGAGTGAGAAGGAAATGTTCATCTAAAAATTTGAGTTGTGATATATGCTCTTGGCAATAATATTCATCAGAGATGATGTCACGAAGAGACACGCGTAAGAATGCCAAAATTTTAAATTCGAGGGGAAGGATAGATTTATATCCATATACAAGGGAGAAGGTTGTTGCACTTCTAGAGGTATGGATGGTAGTAATGTAAGCCTAAGGAGTGAAATGGATATGAAGATGCCAATCACAACCTGATCTGTTGAAATTCTTGGCAAGAATGTTATTTAGGATGAATGTATGTAGATATTGTAGGTACTGTTGATGTGATAGAAATGTCAATTGTACTTGTTTTGGTTATGGGAGTAGGCGATGGGGTAGTCATAGGTTTAATTTTTACTACTGGTGTATAGATGATTTTTTTGTAAATGGGGCATGAATATCATTTGTGGTTGTCTTAAGTGGGAGAATTTGTGTCATAAATGTTCCAAAGGGTACCATATTTATATTTATAAATTTATATGTAGACGTATGTGTGATTATATAATAAGATGTGGCTGATGTGAAAATTGGTAAAGAAAGGGGTTCAAGGGATTAAGCTATAGATTGCAAAGTGGGTATAATAAAATTTGAAGAGGTTGTGGTCATGGTTGATGTTAATGAAGATGTGATAGCTCGAAAGGGATCTAAAATATAATTATGTGTCAGACATGATGGAGTTGTGGATGTTGATGTCAAATTTTAGTCTACATTGTTAATGATGTTTGCATTAGGTGCTTGGGATGTAGAAGGATGAGTTTATTATTAGGTGGATGCTTAGGAAAAGTTTGCTTGAATAAATCCAAAATTTGATTAGGTGACGTATTAGGGTTGTCAACTAGGAGGTCACCCAAGTCTATGATTTTTTAACTAAATCTTTAAATGTGTGACACCTTTCAATATCATAGCCGTGTACTTAGTGATATTTACAGTAGTTCTCTTTAGGATACCATGCCATTTTATGTCGTATCTCATGGAGTGGTCTAATGGGTTGAAATAGAATGAGATTGACCGCTATTAATTTGTCGAAAATTGAACTATATGATTCTCCAAAAGGGGTTTAATTGGGGGTTTTCCTAGGATCTATTTGTAGAGGCTCTATGTGAGAAGTAGGTGTGGATGATGACTTGAAAAAAATTGCATTATCGGTGATTTTAGATTTATCACCATGTGTGAATGATTTTGTGCACTTTGTCTTAGGTTTTTTGTATCGTGGTTTAAGATTTAGTTTCTCAAGGGCATGGAGTTTGAGTTTACGGGCCATAGTGAATGCCTCTTCAAAGGTTTTGGAAATATTGAACCTGAAGAGATGTGGTTCACACAAGACCATGAGAATAGTTCAATAACTCCATTTTTTGGAAGGGGAAATGATATTTGGTTAATTATGTTGTGCCATTGTGTGACAAAATCTGCGATAGATTCGTCATCATACTATCGAATTCCATAAAGGGTAGTAATGGAAATTTTACATGCAATGTTGATCGAGAAATTTTGAAGAAATAATTACGTAGTTGGTTAAATGTGAATAATGAGTGTTATGGAATATTGTTGTACCAATCTAATGCGGAACTAGCAAATGACATTTGAAATGTGCAGAGCATGAGATTTTGATCATGGGTGATAAGATAGCATGTATGTCTAAAGGCTCGTAGATGTTGTAATGGATCCTCCTTGCTATTGAACTTAGAAATTTTTTGCAATTCCCAATGAGGAGGATATGGTTTGATGAGGACATATGGTTTAATCGGTTCATTGTATATTTTTTCATATGAAAATTTGGTCTTAGATCCAAAGGTTGCGGCTTCAAGGTTAGCCATACTTATTGATGATGCTTGTAAGGGATAGTTAGATGGTTGAGAAATTTATGGGTGAGTATGAGATGCATATGAGGTGGATGAGTTAGTTTTTTGGTATGTTTGGTAAGTTTGGGTATGTGTTTGTTTTGGTTGATGTGGTTGATAAATGGGAAAATAATTAAGGGGTTGTGATTGAATGGGTTGGGATAAAGCTTCATGTGAAAATATGGGGATGTGGTAAAATTGGTTTTATTGGGTTAGTTAATGTGAAATAGAAAATTTTGATCGATTTTCTAGGAAGTTGGTCGAGATGTATTTGGTAGGTGGTTGGGAATTCAAGTTGGTTGAGAGGGGAGTATGTATTGATAATCACTTTGAGGGGGTGGTTGATTTTTCATTGATTTGGATGCTTGAGGTTGTGAGGTTATTATATTGGCATGGACGTGCGAGGTAGAAATGAAATGCAAGGTAGTGTAATGCCATTCGAATATAGGAGGAAGAAAGGATGATGCTTGAGATGGTTGAATATAGTGAGAATTTATTTTGGTTGAGATTTAAGTGACAGGGATGGAAGAAGTGATGGTAGTGTTGACACGAGGTAGATTGCGTGGAATAGCAACCACCAATTGAGTATTTTGGTGGTTATTTAGATTGGAAGAAGATGCTTGATTAGGGTCAATTTTAAATTGGGCCCCTACAAGCTCGTTCCTGGATCTCGAGAAAAATACCACAAGTCTTCAAGAAAGAACTTGGCCTTTTTTAGGATTGGAATGATAATCACATATTTGTTGGAGAGGTGTCCCATAAATAGGTAGTTGGGATGACTTCCTAATAAGGTAATCATGGAGGGTTATGGGATTAGCGTCGAGAATCTCATGAGACTCCAAATCCCCACGAACGATAATTAGAGGCCTAAGAAATTCGTTTTAAGGGGAATATTGAGGTGTGGAGAGTCTAAAGGGAATGGGTTGATGATGTCAAAAGGGATTAGTCTCAGCATGAATGTTAACCATAAGAGTTTCATTAGAAGATATGGTAGGAGTAATGAAATGTGTCATAGAGGAAGAGATGACATGAGAGACTGATGTCTTTGTGAGAGAATACATAGAGACGGGGATGTTTGATGAAGATTCTTGTAAGAATAAGGCATGAAACATTAAAGAAAAACCTATGACGATTAATTACTACAATAGGAAACACACACAACACAGTTTATTTTAATATTGATTACTTAGAAAAATATGTGAGAATGAAAGAAAAAGGCTTAGAAAGGACCTAGGAAATCATCAATCTAAGTTTGGTTTCAGGACATTATGGCTATGAATTTCTTGATATAACCAAAGGTATGTGAGACCCAAGTCTGTGCAAAATTTCTAACATGGCCAGATCACCGTGGAAACTTTCCTATATGGTGATGAAATCACGATATGTTCCACTTGGTAGGAAATTTCTAGATGTGAAAATTGATGTGTGAGTTTGGTTGTGTGTGATGAATTGTAAAATGCAACCAATTAAGCCCCTACTTATACTAGATTTTCAAGCAAGGATGCAAGAGGTTATTTTAAAGCCCAAAATGAAATGTGGAAGTTTGATGAGAACAAAAACATAAGAATGGGAAAATACAATGCAAGAAGAAGAAACTAAGATAATAAGAAGAATACCTGGAGAATGCTTTCCCTATTTATTTGACTTTAGAAGCAAATAAGAACATGAAAAGTTAAATCCAAGAAAATTCAAACATTGTCAAGCAATCAAAGTATACTACTATTTGTACAAGGATCCTACACAAAAGAGATTAGTAGTTTACCTTATAGATAGAATATTAGACAAATTGATAGTAAACAATCGTGGATATTTTTTATTCTCAAGATCATTGGAAAGCGCAATAGAAGAGAATAAACATAAACAATCATAAAATTTGTTTAAAATGTAAATAAATATAGTAATTATTAATGATTACTGAAAATGAAGTGGAATCTAATAAATTAAAGTAATTAATAAGCTAAGTACAACAAAATGATTAGTTAGCATAAGATATCGACACTGGTTAGGACAATTTTTTTTTTCTTTTCTTTTGGAAATGGATAGGGAAACATGTTCTAACACAAGTTCAGTAATGGTTATTTGGAATTTTTTCCAGAATGAAACGTGAAAAAGCGTAATTATTGGTCTCAAAGGCTCTCTAGAGGACCAAGGTGAACACGAAGGGAAATTTCAGGATCTAAATGGAAAAATGAGGAAATTGAATGTAGAAAGTCAAAGGACAAGAATTATAAAAGGAACGATGAATGAAAAATTTAGAGTTGGTTGATGGAAAGTAAGGAAGTTATCGCTAACCCTAAAAAAGGGAAAATTGTGATTTTAGGTTGATGGGTGCAAAATGGGGTCAGGAGGTACTCAAGAAGAAATTGTGTGGAATAGACTTACAAGTGTGCCAGATAAATTTTAGGATCCGGGGAGATGAAAATAGAGAAGATATGCCAAAGATACATATTTTTTTACTTTTTCTTAAATAAATATATTTATTTAGTTCTTTAAAACTTTGGTGGAAAAGCCAACCAGAAACCAAAAAAAAGGATTCTTTTTTTAAAAATTGAAATGTTAACCAAAATAGAATTATAATTTAACTAATGTTTTGGTAGCAGAGCCGAATAGAAAGAAAAAAAAAATGTTTAAATTAGAATCCTAACCAAAATCAAAATGTAAGTTAAATTAAATAAATATTTTAAAATCTGTAGCAGCAAAGCCGACCTGAAACCAGAGGGAAGATTTTTTTTTGTTTTAATTTTAAATTAGAAAATGGTGGCTCTTATGAAGAAGACGACATTAAAGGAGGGAGAAGTGTAACAGATGTGTTGTCACTGGAATAGGGAAGTACTCACGATGTTGGGGAAGGAAAAGGTTGTAACATGAAGAAGGGTATGGTCACAATCTAAATGATTGTAGATCATGAAATGGGAAAAGATGCAGTGTTGGTCTGTGAAAGGAAATCGGTGCAATGTTTGCATTGAATCAAACAAACCTCTGTCTAAAATAAGTGGAAGGACAAACTGTTAGCTTCTTGAATTGTTGTGATAATTACATCCGAGTGCAAATTTTCAAATGACTTCCTGCAAGGTTACATATGCGAGGCCATGGATGGTTTAGCTGAGCAAGGGTTGATGGAATTCTAATCCATTTGAGGAATTCACAAGAAATATAAATTTTGAACACACAAGTCAAGCTAAGTTGTGGCAATCTGAGAGGCTACAAAAAACTTATTCGTGCAACCACATAGAAAATGACGAAAACAATGAACACTGAATTTTAATGCTAATGATTTAGATGGGTTTATTTTTACTATGATTATATCCTACAAACAACGTATGATGATGAATAATAATATAACAACATTGTGTGTGAAAAACACAACCAAATCAAATGAAACTTCTACCATCTATAAGTTTGTCAAACAACAATAGTTTTTATATAATAAATCATCATAATAATAAAGAAATGATATACAAGAGTAAATATTTTTAAAATACGAGATAAGTAACAAAGGATGTGGGGGTCCCACCACACATTCCATAATTTTTAACAAGATTTTCCCTACCTGGTCCAGATTAGTGACAACCAACGAGATATCCTAAAACTTCAAATTATGGGAGGGTTTAGTGAACCTCCTTATTTGGATGGTGATAAAATGATATGGGAACACAAGAAATGATGATCATCGCTGTGAGCCTTCAACTTGCAAAACAACAAAAAATCAAACATAAAAAAGGATTACTAAGATATATGGTGAGCTGCTCGACAAATTCAGTTCTAGGAAGCGAGAGATTCCTAGAAAGGATGTCAGCCAACATGATAATAACAAAAGGATAAGCAATGATGGATGGAGATATACTGATAATTAAAGTCTAAAACTGTGACTTGATAATTTGAAATGATAATTGATATGATAATTGAAATGGTAACCAAAATGGTAGTTCTAATAATACAAATTCTAAAAGAACATGAAAAAACTAGAGTGGTTTGACAATGACCCAAAATAATACCATACGGTTGATAGCAACCATTAAAGAAAAATTGATCCAAGATGGCAGAATGCTAAGAGGCCTATAGAAGATTCTCAATAAGGAGAAATAGTAATAATGCAAGGAAATTGGATGGCTAGGGGAATAACAAGGACATTAGAATGACATTAGTGGAATCACAAGGACATTAAGATGATATTAGGATGATATTGGTGGAATAAGAATGAAAATTTTTTGTTGTGAGTTCTAGCTTGTTTGAAAAAGAGGGGGGGGGATCTTATTTGTAGCCTAAGGATGGGATAAATTTGGGTAATCATGATTTAGAAAAGTTACCCTAATTATCTCAGTCAGGATTAGATTTGAATATTACATTCATAGGTGGATTGAATATGGATTATCTTTGAATATTAAATTCATAAGTGAATTGACCATGTATTTATCTTTGAATAATAAATTCATGAGTGGATTTAATATAGATTATTTTCTAATATTAAATTCATTCGTGGATTGAATTTGGATTAAATTAGAATTAAAAATTCAATGGCGGATTGAATATGGATTAAATTCAAATTTAAAATTCATAAATGGGTTTTTCATGGATTATATTTAAATATTAAATTCAGAGGTGGAATGGCATGGATTAAATTTAAATATTAAATACATGGGTGGAATGACATGGATTAGTTTTGAATATTAAATTCTTGGGTGGAATGACATGGATTAGTTTGAAATATTAAATTCATAATTTGATTCAAAAGGGATTAATTAATCAATTAATATTGATTAATTGGATATGTATTTTTGGTGGGAAATTTAATTAATTAAGTTTAGGAGGGAAAAGGAATTTGAATGGGAAAGGCTAAGGAAAGAGAACAGACACGGAGTGAAGGGGAGGAACGAGATGAAAAATTGGTGTCTACAGTAGGGTACTAGTTCCCACATTTGCAATCACTCAAACTCATGAAATCAAGTAGGTTTTAAAGAGAGAAACTCAAGTCTGGATTTTTTAAAGAAAGAATGTCAAATTTTATTGCATTGTAGCTAGATATCACATGCTAGGAGGGGGGGATGTTTTTCAGTTAAAAGCCTCTTCAAAGTAGTGCCAATGTCAGTTGTACACGAGGTGCCCGTGACAAGCCAACTAATGTTTATTTTGTAGGTCTTCTCATCCATGGTTAGGGTTTGAAAGATTGAACAAAACTTTCAAAGGCCCCTACTATGTGACTAATAGTGACTGACAAAGAGCAATCAAGATATCAAGACAAGTAAGAAACCATGAAAACTACAAATCATATTTCTAAGCATGGTCAAGAATGTACAAATATGTCAAGACCGTATTACATTCTTTCCCCTACTGTACGGTCCTTAGTAGGAGATTTTTCTATTCACAAATTTAGTATCACAGTACCATGATTTCTAGAAGTCATTGTTCCATCATTCAGATGACATAGATCAGTCTAGAATCATTTATATTAGGCTAAATGCACTTAATCCCTTGTTTTTGTGAACTTGTATTATATCTTGTACATTTTTTGCAAATATTAATGTGTTATTCTAATATTGAATTATTAATGTTGGAAGTTAATTAATCATAATAATTACTTGTAGCTTCCATTTCATCCATTTTAGTTATAGGTGTAAATCATAATCAAAATTCATCCATTTTAGTTATAGGTGTAAATCATAATCAAATGTAAAAAGGGTGAAAACAATAAGATACACAAAGGATTAGCCAATTTATTAACATAAAAACACCTATAATATTTTAGGTAGAAATAAACCATAAAATCTACACTTTACAACAACCAAATTATCCCTCTAAATATCATCTGTATTTCAATTTAGATTTAGGTTATAATAAATACAGGGGATTTAGATTTATATTTTAATTTTCCTGTATTTCTGCATTAATTTAAGATTGGCAATTGAACCATGAGTCAGCACTTCCAGAAATTACAACTCTTATTGGATAGCACGAGATGTAACCATCCATATTTTTCTGATAAATATTTTTTAAAAGATAATTTATTACTATATATCCTTGTAATAGTCGATCAAACTTACAGTTGGATTATAGTTTTAAATTTCGTGAGACTATTTATAATATAAATTTTAAGCTTTCTTGATTTGTTGGCATTATTTTGGTATATTTCGAAAGCTCTGATTTATAATTCCTCGTAATATTTACCTGAATAATCTTGAATAGCACATTAACCTATTAGAGGAACATTCGGAGTAACTTTGTGTTGGGCGTTGGCTTCTTTGTGAGATGTTCTAAGAAGTTTTTCATCGATACACAGTAAAAAGTGGGTCCATTTCTAACAATTACGATGTTAGTTTCCAGAACTATAGATCTCTCTTTCTTCAAGGGAAATTAATATCGGCATAGATGGAAATTCATCGAAAATAGGGCTGACAAACAAATATGCATTTGTAGATTCATCTATTTCAGCACAAAATCGAATAGTGACTGTGCCCCATTAAGTCCTAGTGAAATGTAGTTGGAATTCATTCACCATGCCCTTAGTATATGGAATTTTATTTGCAACATAGGCTGAAGCATCTGCTAATTCCCTAAATGTATCTTTTTTCTATCTCAAACTTAAGCTTTGGCCACATCGTAAAGAAGTTAGTAATCCTATGCATGCCAGAGCCGATGGTTTGATTCGGAGATCTTTGTGCCAACATCTTTTATTCTAATGATACTAAAAACAGGAGTTTTTTGTGCTAGCTCTTTTCTGGTCCTCTTATCGTAGTGAAATCATAAATCAAAATGGAACAAAATAGGGGAAATGAAAGCTACAAGTGAAATATATGGGAAATCTAATTTAAAAATAGGATTTACTATTATATTTCAAATTTGAAATTGAAATATATTATTACTTTATTAACATTGAAATTCCAGAGCAATTACAAATGCTTACTCGTTGGATGAGGACAGGAGACATTTAGAGCTGCCCATTTTTTAATGAAACACAACAAAAAAGAGAAAAATAGTAGACAATGATATAATATGAAATATGAAGTATTAAATCTGTTAGTTGAAATATGAAATATGTTATATACAACGATATGATAATGAAATATCAAATATGAAATCTGTTATATACCTTAGCCCTCAAGCTAACTTTGATTTAAAATCCCAATTGAAGCATAGGATGAAGCTATCAAGGGAATTGAAGACAATGTTGACTTTCTTCTTAATGAGGGCAAAAAGGAGGAATTTGACCCTTCTGTTCTTTTAAGGTTTGAGGAGAAGATGAAAACTCTCACCAAATAACACAGTTCCTTGGAGGAGAGAGTGCATCAAGTAGTGAACAAGCATATCAAATGGCTCTCCATGCACAAAGCACTACTGGAGTTTATTCAAATTCAAGTAAAACAGATATGTGACATACGCGGAATTCTAGATGATGTTTGGAAGGATGGGAAGCTCAAGAAGAAGGCCATTGTAGTGAGCAACAAGGATACAACCCAACAAACTGCCAACAATTTGTACAAGGCCCTGAAGGATGCTCAATTTTTTTAACAAGTTTCTAAAATAGGCCTTTCCTGTTACTTGGTTTTTTTCTCAGCGTTGTTATAATGCAGCTTTACAATTGTTATTTTGCTATTGTTTGTATATTGTTGGGCTTCTTGCAGGCAATCTAACCCTGCCTTGATCTTCATTGTTTTATCTAGATTTTTAGGGTTTTGTTGTTAGGGTATTACCGCCACTTATTAAGAAACCACAATGCTTTCACTACAAATCCTAGATTTTGAGCCTTTTTCGTACTACGGGGTATAGTCTCCCTCAAAACCATTTACCAATAATAAAAGAGAAATGTTTGTTCTATTTTAAAACTAGTTATTTTAAAGCCACAAATGGTGGAAAATTTAGTATAAATATATCAATTTTATACCATCAAAGGAGGAACAATTTTAGGAGTAAACTTCTTGGAATGTCTTAGGATTGTTCAGTAAACGTTTTCTATGTATCGATTTCTCAATTATTTTGTGAATTGCTTACTTCAGTTATTTTAATGAACCATTGTATAGTTTTTCTTGTCATGGAACTCGTAAGTGTGTAGTAATGACATGCATAATCAAATGTTCATTTATTTTCATCTCAATTACCAAAGTGTTCATGTTTAAATTCAATTATATTTATTTTTAATTTACCTCGTGTGATTAATTGGCTATTATTTGTGTCATGATATTTAGTAGAAAAAAATTCAACTGTGCAAAAAAGAGTTTGAATATTAACATGAATTGTTATTGTTTCAAATATTTTATGTAGGTCGATGTGTGTTAGCAATATTTTGTTGGAAAATAGTGAATAGTGATATTTTTTTATCATTTTTTACTAAAATAATAAATCCACATACTTCTTTCCCTTATCACCTTAAGCATGTGGTAAGCTAGGATGTAGTTGATAGATGTATCCTTGGTAAATCATACAGTGGGAGCTTTAACATAGAATAAATTTAGTGTTTCCAAACAATTCTCTTTTCTTCCCTACACTGCCTTTCCTTTCTTACAAATTTTTGGAGAGAGCTTTATCAACATCAAAACCATCCTTTTGAGGAAGTACTATTAACAAAAGACAGAAAAATGAGAGTATAGTGAGATTCATTTAATGTTAATAAGCTACATGCCTACTATTCCACAACTTGATTATCTATAAAACTACATTGTCATTACTCGTACATTAGCTGAACCCCCTCCCAATTCTAAAATGAGTAGGAAATTTAAAACTTCCCAATTTCTACATGTCGGTTTAACAAACCCTCATCAACAAAAGAAATATCCATGATTGCATCATTGTGATAAGGTGCAATTGATATAGAATCAAAATCATTTCTAGCTTAAATAAAAATAGATCTATCCATATTGTGCATCGGAATAGTTTGTGATGGGGGAGTGATAGAAGGCACTTGTGGATTAGCCATATCTACTTTGCAATATTGATAAGGGTTCGAGTACTTAAACATGGTATGCGTAGTGTCATTATTCAAATATTTGACACAATAATGGAAAGTAGATGAAACAGATTGCATATCATGAAGCCATGGATGGGCCAAAAGAAATTTATATTTAAGATTAGTATCCATGATATAAAATGTAGTAGGTGACATTTTAGAGCCAACAAGAAAATCAAAAGTAATAGTTCCTAATGTAGAAAAGGAAATGTCATAAAAACCTCACACATTAGTAATGTCATGATTAATTAAAAGAGGAGAAATACCCATTTTTATGATTAATGATTTATGAAAGATATTAAAATTGGATCCATTATCTACCATGACCTTATGGATAAAGAGTCCTTGGATGTGTGATATAATGACCAAAGTTTGACATTTGTCCATATCATCATTTGAAAGAGTATTAGATATGTCAAAAGTAGTAGACTTATTAGGTTCCTTAAATTCATCCATAAGAGAAGAAAAGAAAACTGGATAAGTATCATTGGCCAAAGTGAAAGAGCACAAAGTGTCTTTTAATATGTCTTTATAACATGTACTATATGAAGTATCTCTAAAAGAGATAGTTTAGAAGGCATGTTACTAAGTTCTTGTAATAAATCAAAGCCCTTATATGGGACATTAATATTATCCGTAGGAGTAGATGGTGGGGGAGGAAATGGTGGATTGCCCCTAGTAGGTTGCTTATTCCATCTTGTGGTCTGTGCATTAACTGTAAGAATTAATAGGTTATAATGATAACATGGTGGGTGGTCATTGGTAACAAGATTGGCTTCAGATTGTATATCAAGATAAGTTTTCATATCAAGCATAATACACTTGAGATCAACATAAGTAGCTTTATTCATATGCAGAGTATGGGTGTGGACCTGATTAGAGTGATAATAACCAGTATGATTCTGTAAGGCATGAAAACAATAAACAATAACACACAAACTATAAAATTCACATAAAAGAACCACACATGCACCCTGAGGAAGTGTTAGGGTTTGAAATAAATAGGCCTAACTTATAGAAACTTTACAAGATATTATATTATATGAAGGATTTAATATGTAATGTTCATTAAAATGTATCAACCCTATTTAGACTAACTATATATTTAGAGTTAATAATATAGAAACATGTGTTACAAATGTATTCGGAATTATATTTCAGATCAGATACAAGAGCATATAAAATATAGAAATAATTCGAAGTAGAAGATATCAGTAATCATAAGTGTAAATGGAATAGATAGGATGACTTAGCTAGTCTATATGACAGTTAGGATGTGTTATGGATATATGGAAATAGAGAAAACCTTGGAATTGTGTAAATCATGTTTTATGTGTTTGGGTCTTCCTGGTCAGGACCATATAACTAGGGTAGTACCATATAACACAACTTGACCCTACTGCATGGTTTTTAACCTACAAAAAATGGGGTTCTATAAACTCTTGTGTCATTTTTTTGTCTTTTGAAATATTTAGTGTCACACAAAACCCTAGGATTTACACCTAGACCTACAAATCAAACCCTATATATCTTGTAACGCACTCAAGCACTAGATAAAAAAAATGTAAATTATTTATTTTGACTGACCTCATCAGTCACCCCTTTGTGATTTCACTGAGCGCTAAACTACATTTCATAATCCATGTAGTTATCCTAGTGTTTTGTATTGATGTGCATGTGATTATCCCTTGTCCTAGTTTTTCCACATTGATATATGTTTAGACTACTTAATCATAGTTAAACGCTTGTTTGTTGAAGAGAAAAACAATATTTATGACCTCCTGTGTTCTATATGTAATATGTATAAGTTTTTCTTTCTTTTTCAATTCAGTATGTGATAGATAGATAGGTGATTTCTATATAATAAATACTTAGGTTAAAATTATGTGTGTGTGTATGAGTTTTTACTTTGAAATTAAGACCTTAGTGGTAAAAAATTCCAACCCAAAATATATAAACTAAAAGGTAAGAGATTAACAGGTGGGACCATATGGATAAAACAAAAATAAAACCAAGGGGTTCAACACCGTAAACTATAGTTAAAACCGTATATATTGTCTTGACCTTATTTTATGGTCTTGATACAAGATTAAATTATATTAGTGAAATAATTTTTGGAAAGGAAAAATTAGTCTATTTTCACCAATGATCTAGGACTAAGTCCCTCCTCTTGTTAATAGGGAGGCTTCCATCTATTCAATTAAGAGAAAAACAAATATGTGGGTGTTTGTGAAGCTGGGGATCACACATGACTACTCCACTAGACATGCGAAAATTTGTTTTCCCTTAATATTTTGGAGGAATGTTCTCATGATGTGACAAAAAGGGGAGTAAAAATTTAGGGAAGGAGGATTAATTTTGTGAATATAAACTAGCAGAGTTTCGCATCATTAATTAGAATTAATCCACATTTAACTAGGTAAAAACAACTTTGATAACAATGATAAGACTAACAAATCATAGACACAAAATTATATTGATCTATTAATCAAAGTAACTAGCAAATTCTTTGGTTGTACAAGATCACCATATGCATAAATTTGAATGTGTGAGGAAATAGAGGAAACATAGAGAAAGAGTAAAATATAAGTATTCCATATCTTTCTTGTATCTTAGTAGTGCAAATATTTCTACTTAGAAGCCTATAATTGGAAACCCCTTAGAATGAGGAGGTATTCAAAATATATAGCTTTAAAAAAAGTCTTTTCATCTACCCCCAACATGACTTTTCACTTATGATGTAGTTAACCACGCCTATTCATGCATTCCTCTTATCACTAATAGTCAAAACCATTTATACCAATTAATTCATTGTTTTGATGGTCTTTTTATAGGTATGGAATAGTTCAAATTTCAAAAATGTGATCTTATAGGAAAAATAACACTCTTTTAATACTCTTTCCTAATCTAACAATGTAGGCTCAAGCTCAATTAATAATAAAATCCCCCAAAGCATTGAAAGATTCATTTATCTTATCTTACCTCCAAGTTTTTTAAACTTCTAGTTTCTTAATGTTGGTTTCTCAATTGGATAAATTGGATATGTTCACTCATTTATTTTCTTGACCCTTAAAATCACACTTTACATATCCAATATTTCATGAAAAATCATTACAACGTGTTATAATAAACACAAATTCACAATTCCTTCGCAATATACTCAAGATTGTCCCTTAAAAGACCTTAAGACAAGGTTTTTTCTCCAAATATACTTTTAAAATTCCATGGATACCCAAAAATTTTTCAAGGATTCAACAATTTTCATTTGGTTATCCAAACATGTTCCTAAAATTTCAAGGCTCCATTCTACACATAACTACCAATACTGTTATTTTTGCATTCTTACTTTCTACACCCTTAATAGGTATCCTAAAGGCTTCTATCATGTATAAAAATATTTGTATGAACCCTTAAAAAGAAATGAAAGTATTTTAAATACCCATTATTCCAATTATAATTCCCCAAAAGTTTCACTTCCCCACTATAATTATTCCACCTACTTCTTTTGTAATTCACCCTTAAAAATTAGCCTTCTAACCGTGTTTAATTACTTTCTCCTAGACTATCAAAGATAACTTCAAATCTAACCCTTGGAAATAAAAATTTATTTTTAAATATCTTGTTTCACTCTCTTAGGTTCATTAGTACTAAATTTTAGGAAAAAAACTCCTTCATTTGAGGCCCCAAATTTCATGCCCTAGCTAGGTTCTATTGTACACATCTGAAAAACCCGAGAACACAAAAAGGGTTATAAATTTTACTGTATTCTTTTCCAAGGAACTAAATTTCATGTGTGGAGTATTCAATAACCTATATTATTAAATACCTTACCAGATAAGCTCATGGTTTCAAAAAGGAAGCATAAACTCTTAGTTTCCTTGTATAGCCTATAGGTGCAAGCATGTAGTCAGTCCTTCATTACTTCTCTTGTCTCATGAAGTTATGAGAGATTTAAAGATTATAAAGGTTCTTCCAAACATGAACTAAATTTTTATAAACTTTACCTAGGATTCTATTGGCTAAGAAATAAATTCCACAAGTATGTGCCTCCCAAACCGTGTGTGCACATTTTAGCTATAAAATCAAAAGCTTTCTCTATTCTCTTCTATTTAAGGTTTTCATGACTAAACATACCTAATACAAAACCCTAAATTCATCCTTAGGGACATCCAATATACATGGTTTGATATTCAATCTCCTATGTCTTATTTTAAGCCACAAATTGTTACTTAAGCTTGGTTGTCACAGTTTTGACAAGGCTATGGCTTTATTTTCCTTTTTATACCTAGAAAATATCCTTTTCTCCTAGATCTTGAAGAAACCTAAATATACCATATTATTCTTTAATATAATTTTAATATTTAATAAAAATATGAATTTGAGTTGGAAGTAAGAGAATTAACTATCTAACCCATTGATATGGACATGCACAGTCATAACTTGAATTTGCAAATTTTACGTCACAACTTGAAAATACATTCCTAATTCCACTGTAACTTTTAATTTAAAATATTTTATCCAATTACCTAAAAACCATTTTATGATCTAAAGAATAAATTTAATTCTTTTAATTAACCATCAATAGCATTTCAAACCCTCAAATAGGGTATAGAGGTTGACTTGATTGTGATTTTCTTAGAAAAAATATTATCACACCTTCTACACATGGATTTAAGGACTATAAAACCTTCAATAAACTATTTAACTCTATATCAAAAATACATAAGGGTAAGTGCATGAAGCTGGGGGGCCAAAAAGTGGACACAAACCTAAAAAAAGATGAAATGTGTACATGTTTTGCTAGAATGCGCTCGCGTTTTAATTTCTTTGGCTCGGTAATCATCAAACCTATAACGAGTGCATGTTATAATGCGTATGCATTTAAAAGAAGTCAAAATGTGCACGTGTATGCATTTTGTGTAGTATGGACCATGCATATGTGTTTTGGTGGTTTATACTTATAAAAATAAATGTTAAGTATAAGATTTATTTTGTACTTTAAATTTATTTTAGTAAATATAAGAAATTAGGGTCACTCTACACCTTATGGAAGTGGTCTGGTAGCTCTAATAGTTATAATCTATAAGATAGTTTTTCAAAATCTAATTTGGTCAGTACTTACTCATTTTTAGGATTTTAGCAAATGACATAAAACTTTCAGGGCATATATATTATAGTCGGTCTTTGTTTTGGGAAAGTATATAGTCATTTTTTAGGTTTTTTGAGCTTCTAAACTAGAATTTTCCCCTACCACTACTAGAATTGGTACTTTTTATTAAATTTGGTCCATAATTCACTTTAGTGACCATGAATTAACTCTATGATGTTTTTCTACTTCTTACTAAACAGAGATCCTCACTTTGTAGATAGATGATTATTCCGTGAATGGGATTCCTGTCCTATGGGCAAAATGAGGTGATTGTAATGTGCCTCCTCCTTAAGATGTGATAACACTACTAGGTGTTGAATGAGTTGTTACAAATAGTACCAAGTGAATTACATCAAGTGAACTCAGATGATTGCTCATTCTTAGAAACATGGTGCTCCATATAAAGATCATCCCCTCACATTTCCTAGCTATAAAAGAATCCTTTCATGGAATAAAATTCATGATTCTTATAAATGATTTTGCTCATATGTCTCTTATGGAGAAAAAAAATGCCCTAATACTTCACAAATAATGGTTCTTGATAACTCAGTGACATGACTGACTCATTTTAGCTTGTTTTAAAGGGTGTTCAATCAACTACAAAATGGCCAAAAATGCCTTTTTAGGCCTTCAAAGGAAGTAGTCTCTCATAAAAATTAAATGAGCCGATCAATCACATTAAACACTATTCCTTATACACTGAAACACGCTTGAATGATCTTTTTAGGAATTTCCTTTTGAGTGAGGGTTTATGATTTAGGGTTTAGGGTTTAGCTCGGGGTTTAGGGGGCTAAGATGTTTAGGGTTTAGGGTTTAGGGTTTAGGGTATACGGTTTAGGTTTAAGGATCAGGGTTTATTTTAGGGTTTAGGGTTCAGAGCTTAGGGATTAGGGTTTACGATTTAGGGTTTAGGAGTTTAGGATTTTAGGTTTAAAGTTTAATGTTTATGGTTTAGGGTTAATGGTTTAGGATTTAGGGTTTAAGGCTCAAGGTTTGGGGTTTAGGGTTAATTGTTTAGGGTTTAAGACTCAAGGTTAGGGGTTTAGGGTTTAGGATTTCAGGGTTTAGGGTTGAGTGTTTAGGGTTAGGGTTTAGGGTTTACGGGTTCAGGGTTTAGTTTTTAGGGTTTACCTATTGAGGGTTTATTTATGGTTCAAGGGTTTAGGGTTTAGGGCTTATGGTTTAGGGCTTAGGGCCTAGGGTTTAGGGATTGGGGTGGGTTTAAGGTTTACAACTAGGGGTCGTGGTTTCAGGTTTTAGGGTTTAAGGTTTAGGGTTTACAGGTTTAGGGTTTAGGGATTATGAGTTTAGGGCTATAGGGTTTAGGGTTTAAGGCTCAGGGTTTAAGAGAATAAAGTTTAGGGTTTATTTAGGCTCAAGGATTTAGGGTGTAGGATTCAAGGCTTAAGGTTTAGGGTTTATGGTTTAGGGATCAGGGATTAGGGTTCGTGGTTGATGGTTCATGGCTTAAAGGGTTCAGGGTTACCCAGTTCACTGGTTGTAAGGTTTGGGGGTCTAGAGCTCGGGGCATTATGGATTTAGTATTGACAGAGAGTATTCAGGGCTAAAAAGGGCTCAGGGTTTAGGGTCGTAGGAAGTTACAGGGTCAAAGGGTTATGGGTCATTAGGGTTTAGGTTTCAGGGTCTGAAGTATTTGAGTGTTTAAGAGTGCAAGGATTTATTATTTTGGTTTTAGTGTTTAGGGTTTATAGTTTAGGGTTTAGGTCTCTTGGTTGAGATGTGTAAGGGTGCAGATTCACAAAGTTCAGGTTTCATCGAATTTGTAGGCAGAACATTCAAAGAGAGTCATCAAAATTTGATGTTTTTCATTTGTTGATATCTTGTCCCACCTCTCATAAACAAGGTAGTTGGACAAGCAGACTCAATGATGGTTCTAGGCACTAGACTAGGAAATAGTGTCCTAATATTAATATTCAAAGAGATGAACTTGCTCATGAGACCTACTAGAAATATATGAGGTTTAGGGGTTAGAGCCTAGGGCTCTGGATTTAGTGTTTAGGGCTCAGGGCTCATGGTTCAAGGTTTAAGGTTTAGGGTTTATGGCTTATGGTTAAGGGTTTATGGTTTAGGATTTAGTTTTCA
Organism: Taxus chinensis; assembly: GCA_019776745.2. NCBI lineage: Eukaryota > Viridiplantae > Streptophyta > Pinopsida > Cupressales > Taxaceae > Taxus > Taxus chinensis. Next base: position 25,748 of record JAHRHJ020003151.1, read on the forward strand.
GGGTTTAGAGTTTATTGTTTTGGTTTTAGGGTTTAGGGTTTATAGTTTAGGTTTTAGGTCTCAAGGTTAATGGTTGAGGGTTAAGGGTTTATGTCACAGAGTTCAGGGTTTAGGGTTTAGTGTTTAGGGCTTAGGGTTTAGGATTTAGGATTTATTGCTTAGGGTTTAGAGTTTAGGGTATAGGGTTTAGTGTTTAGGGACCTTTAGGATTTAAAATTTAGGGCTTAAGGTTTAGGGTTTATGGATTAGGGCTCAGAGCTCAAGGTTTAGGTTTTAGGGGTTACGGTGGATGGTTTAGGGTTTACGGTCCAGGGTTCGGGGTTCAGGGTTCAGAGTTACAGGTTTAAGCTTTAGGGATTAGTTACAAGTTTAAGGTATAGGGGTTACAGCTCAGGGCTCTATATTTATGGTTTAGGGCTTGGGGCTCATGGTTTAAGATTTACGGTTTAGGGCTCAAGGATTTTTGTGTAGCGTTCAAGGCTTAAGGTTTAGGGTTTATGGTTTAGGTATTAAGGTTTAGGGTTTAGGGTTCATGTTTCATGGTTCATGGTTTATGGCTTAAGGTTTAGGGTTTTGAGTTATTGGTTTAAAGTTTAGGGGTTAGAGCTCGAGGATCTGGATTTAGTGTTTATGGATTAGGGCTTAGGGCTTAAGGTTTAGGGTTTAGGGTTTAGGTTTTTGGGTTTATGATTTAGTGTTTAGGGTTTAGGATTTATTATTTTTGTTTTAGGGTTAAGGGTTTATAGTTTAGGGTCTAGGTCTCATGGTTGAGGGTTAAGGGTTTACGTCACAGAGTTTAGGGTTTAGTGTTTAAGATTTAGGGCTTATGGTTTAGGGTTTAGGTTTAGGGTTTTAGGTTTTATGGCTTAGGTTTTAGGGTTTAAGATTTAGTTTTAGGGTTTAGGGTTTAGGGTTTATGGGCTTAAGGCTCAAGTTTAGGTTTAGGGCTCATTGGTAAGGGCTAAATATTTAAGAATTATGGTTTAGGGCTTAGGATTTAGGGTTTAAGGTTTTAGGTTTTAGGTTTTAAGGGTTTAGGGTTTAGGGTTTAGGGATCATGGGTTTTGGGTTTAGGGTTAGGTTTAGGCCTTATGTTTAGGGTTTTAATTGTAGAATTTAAATGCGGCTGCTAAAAGATTTTAGGCTGAATGATGACATCCTTAAAACTACCTATGTATTGACCAGATTATACTATTAAAACTATCTCCTAAACTGTGACTAATGGAGCTGTGAGACTAGTTTCCATAAGGTGGAGAGTGACCCTAATTTATTATATTTATATAAATAAATTTAAAGTATAAGAAACACATAAAATATAAATAATTTAAATGAAAATATTTATACATAAACATTTATTTTTGTGAATAGAAGCATGTCAAAAGCATATATAAATGTTTATACTATACAGAACGTGTACGTGTTATAGTGTGTACGCATGCGCATTTTGTGTTTTCTCTTTTTCCAAGCCATTCCCCAAGGCTTGGGACCTGGTTTGGATCCCCAAGCCTAATACATGGACCTACACAGATACAACAAACAATGTGTTTTTGTAAGAAAATGTAAAAATGCCAATTCCTCTATGATAAATAAAAATAAAACAATCGATCCATTTTTTAAAAAAAGTATACCATTACCTATACAGAGTTTATATTCTTTCTAAAAATATAATTTTTCAAATTTTCTGACTAATATAAGGTTACATGTTATTTATTTTCTAATTATACCTTTTTATAGCTATTTTTGAAGTTTACATATGTTTATCTTTCATCGTCTATCTTTTTTGGGTCATCAAATTGAAAAATACTTATAATAGCACAAACTAGGCATAATTTTATACATATTTTAGAAAAAATCTACTTTTTGATTTTTGGTATTTTTTGACGTAGTTTAGGGGGGGGGGAACGTTCGGTTCGGAGTTCTATTATTTTTCAAAACATAAAATTTTTTGTACTAGAAAAATCATAAATAAAAAAAAACACACTAAAAAAATTTTAAATAAAATTCTAACGCAAACTAGATGTTTGCTAGCTATATTTCTACCAAAGTGTTTTTCAAAATACTAAATGGTGCTCAAAAAATATTTGGGGGCAATGAAAGTCAATCTATTTGTTTTTTAACAAAAAACAGGAGCACCTGTTTGGTATTTTAGTTATTTTTCCTACTTAAACTTATCTATTTTAAACAAAAATTTAGTATCTTAGAAACTAACTCAAAATACTACGATTCATATTTCTACAACATCTTCCAATTTTAAATGAAACTATTTTGAAAAACTCCTACAAGTTCAAGTTTTTAATTTTTTAGAAAAATGCTTCCACTTAAGACACCCTTTTGGCCCCCCAACTTGGTGCACTTACCCTAGGAAAAAATGTACGTAGAAACCTAAAAAAAACATAAAATTAATAGTCTTCAAGTTTCATTATTCTATAATATTTGTGTACTTGTAAAATATTTGATTGAAATTATGTTTTATCTTCATATTATTTCAACTTATCATTGTCCCTGACCCCTTTGCTATCAAACCTTCCTCTAAACTCCCTTTTTCCTCTCTTCGTTGGATTCCAATTTATTGGACCACTTTACCGAGAACATCCATATGCTCATGTGATTTTTTAAGAGCTTAATTTCATGTTCTTTCAAAAACAAATCTCGAACCCCCCTTTTTCCTTAACTTTCTTCATTCGTTATTCTCCTCTTTTTTCATTTTTCGCACGAGAGCGAATTGGGGCACCAAGGTAGGGTTATAAAATGTGAATTCAGTTTATTTACAGATATACAGCATTCTAGTTCATTTTACAATATTCACAATCTAGAGGAATCTAAGCGCAATCTACACCATAAAGAAGTAAATTTAGCATTGCCATAGACATTTTTGAGCAAGTTTTCTAGAGAAACTCAATCATTTGTTGAAGAAAAAAGTTTAAATGTTTTAGACACAATGCCGCCAAATGGCATTAGTTTTGCATGTTGTTTGGAATCTTTGAGGTAAGTAGTTTTTATAATGTTATAGTATAGGGGCATAACTCTTAATATATAGTTTGATAATTCTTTGTTTTTTCGCATACCATGAAACATACATTTTTTTCTCTGTTCTCTCTGGTTTTTTTATAGATATTTATACTCAATTACAGAAACAAGTAGAATTGTTTTTTTGCATGTGTTGAGAGAGAAAGCATAGAAATATGATCATTTTTTCAAACACAATTAGGGAAATGCACTTCTCAAATAACATTATATACACTTGTTCAACATCATATAGAATTGTTTGTATCTGAACAAGAAAAGACAAAGTGTCCTAAACAAAGTTTTGTTTATTTTTGCACGAATATTCCAAATTAACTTTTTTTACATTACATCAAAATATAGATTTCGTTAGACCAAACCTAATATTCAAAATACACCTCTATACTATCACCTTTTTAGTTTAATTTTAAATAAGTATATTTAAATAATTATTGTATATATATATATATCTCGATCTATATATATATATATATATATAGATATATATGTTTAATTATGTATGTATGTATATATCTGTGTATGTGTATATCTCCTGTGTATATATTATATATATCTATATATATCTAATCTGTATCCTATTTATGTGTCTCTATGTGTGTGTAGGTATATGTATTTCTGTCTCTCTATGTGTAGTCTCTCTCTGTGTCCTATATTATCTATCGAGTATCCTATGTGTGTATATATGTGTTGTTGTCTCTCTCTCTCTATATAGTCTCTCTATCTATATCATTAGATATATCTATAGTCTGTGTGTGTGGTGTGTGTGTGTGTGTGTGTGTGTGTGTGTGTGTGTGTGTGTGTGTGTCCCATAAAAACTTCGTTCCCTGTTATTTTTACAATTGTTTGAAATCAGTTTATCCAAAACATAAATACAATGTATTGGATCAAAATGTTCCACTTTTATAATAAGTGTGAGTTAAGGATCTAGGATATATAAAAAAATCTAAATTCTTCAATAGCGTTTGTTAATATTACTTATATGTGTTTTGTTACTTGGATTTGTGTTCATTATATTACAAAAATAAAGTAGAATAGTTTATTCATGGAACTTGAATGACTTTGATCTGTTTGTAACAAGTAGCGAAACTTACGACACCAATAAACTCTTAAAGACTTCTAGTATTGTATATGTTTTCTTAAAAAATAGTTTGGTTAACTTAGATAATTCCTAAAGACAAATCGCATTGTATTTGTCACAAAGTGGAAGTGCTTTTGTCAAAATCTGTTAGCGTCTAATACATATTAATTGGGCTTAAAAATCTTGTTTACTAATTATTATTAATATGTCATACAATTTTAAGTGTGATATACTTTTTCAGTGTATTTTATAAATGTTTTTTACGATTCTTAAAAATACACAATTAAAAAGTTAATCTTATATTGGTTGGTTGGCTTAAATTGTGGTAACATATAAACCCCAATATGTCATAATCCTTATGTCAATAGAAATGACCTCATAATAAAAGTGACTCTCATACTTACATAATATTAACTCTTTGTAAAATAGATATATATGCTTGCAGAAGTTTATGACAAATGTTTACCCCCCGACGAATGAATCCAAATTTTCTTCTTTTGTTTTTAATGAATGAGGGGTCCTCCAATCTGATTGCCAGACAATTAATATTTCTAATCCACGCATTGATCATTAATATTTCTTTAAAAAATAGAAAAAAAAAAAAAAAAAAAAACAACTATCTGGCATCGCGTTCAACAGCTAACTTCGAGTAAACTAGGTCTTGATCCATACTCACTTCACCGTCAAACTTATCAAATAAATATGAGAGAAGTGGGGTCGAATTTTGTGACTAATCATCTAATTCGATTGATTAATAATGGGCAATTGACATCATGGTTCCATGATTATATTCAGTTAATAATCCAACCACCTTTAGATATTTCATTGGACCTGGTAGTTATCATTATAAATTCCAATTTGATTGATGATTATAGTCTAACGTCGAACCAATCCAATACCTCATATTTTTGTAATTGGCCAAGGGACTAGGTTAGGCTGAGAGGGTAGGATAGCAAGTTGAATATGTAATTTGGGTTTTGATTCTTTGTTTTGGAAGTTTAAGTTATGGAGCTGATTACTAGGTTAGGTTGAGAGGGTAGTGTTACAACTTGTATATATAATTTAGATTCATTTAGTTTTTGATTTTGTTTTAGGATGTTCAGGTTATGGATTTGATTTTTGATTTATTTGTTGTAGTGTGTGGAATGATATATTAGGCTATGTTGTTGTAGAGATTGATTAAGATGTTATCTAGAGTTCATTGATTCGTATAAATTATTTTTAAAAAATGTACATATATATATTTTTTAAATATCTATAATATTCCTTTAATTTATTTACATAAATTATAACATAAAGAGTGGTGTGAAATACTCTTAAGTAATCTTGAAAATCTTCAAAAAAATTATCTTTTGCAGAATTTTTTTTTTAACTACCTTAAAATCAAGTACAAAATCAACAAAACTTAAGTAAAATTACATGTTCTATTGAATAAAGAATAGTTATCACATGAAATGTTGAGAATTTAGAAATTATCTCATTTGATAGATAATTGGGCTTTCAATTCTAGCATAGATAAAACGAGAATTATTATGTGGTCATGGTTTAGGGAGGTTTAGGAAATTTTAGAACACCAGAATGTCCTCTGGATGAAAAATCATGGTGAAAATAACATTGCTTTGAAGTGTATAGATATTTGAAATTGAACATCATGGTTGATGGGCATGCCAAAATGGTTTTTCTCAAGTTAGCCTTTCCAATCAAGGTTGGCTCTCTCAGCTAGTTTGAAATAATAAGTAACTACAATTCATTATTTATATACATACAAACAATAATTCACTAGACATGAAAGAAAAGTTGTAGAAGTCAGAGTCAGAGTCAAATTTATTTATGTGATTGAATTGTGTCGATCTTTGACACAAATTTATGCGAATTTGAAGAGTAGGTCTGTAGGACATGGCATAAATTCGGTGTATACTTGTTACAAATTTGAAAATTTAAAAGATTACAAAAAATAAATTCTATAACGATCAATTAGTTTCACATATCAAGTGTTAACGTGAGGACTATTGAGCCTAAGGGCAATATAAACATGATTCTGATAAAAATTATGGATTATCACTAAAGGTGAAATTTAGGAATACTCTAAATACAAGTAGTCCCAAAAGAGCATTCAAATTTAACAAATGGAGCAAATTTTCTATTACTCATAACAGAAATATTTCAACAAAAACTTAGACAAATAATGAATATGAAGAAAGAATAAAATGAATGATTATAAAAGGAGAAAGAAAATATATTCTGGTTTACTCAAAGGGAGGAGAATTTTAATAATATTATTTTTAGGTTGTGTTTAAGAAATTGTAAGAGTAATATATAATATTACTAAAATATGTTTCATAGTCAATAGAATATTCTTAAATCGTATTACTAGTTTTGAATTGATTGGCTTTGAAGATACTTGAAATGATTTTATATTTAGAAAGTACAATTGTATTTAAATAATATATATATTAACATTTAATAATGTTTCTCTACTAATTTTCAAATGAATGTTTGTAACATGCATTTCATTTGCATATGAAAATAACCTCTTCCTACAATGTACAACAAATAAATAAGGTATTTAGTATCTAACGTTCTTATTTATCTTCAAAAAACAAATAGATTTCAATAGTTAATGGTTGGTTCTAGGGGTTGTGGGTGAGGGCAGGGCGTACGCTCTGAGCACTTCGTAGGGCAATCCGAAAGTGTAATTTGGCCTTGATTATAGTTAATAAATTTATCTTAGAAGTGGGTAATAAAATATTTTAAATTTATTTTCATCAAAGCCTTTCAAAATAGTGAAAAAACTTGAGAGAGATTATAAATAATTTATCTATGTAGTAGGAGTAAATGTATAAATCTCATATCCTATAATATCAACATAAACATGTGTATTATTACTAGAGGGAGAATTTTTTTACCAATAAAATGTTATCATAGGCAGTTGATTATAATTAGAAGAAGTGTGTTGATCTGTGACATATTGATTTAGAATAAGATGTATGAATATAAATAGGTTATTGTACTAAATAATATATGAAACTCAAGAGAATGGGTGGTATTATGATAAGATGAAGTGGTTAAATAAACATGGGGATTGAAGAAGTAGATCTATTTAAAAGATTCAATAGATGTAGATGAGACTTGACATGATACAATAAAGGCAATGAAGATGATTTGGCAAGATCCAAGTGAGAAAATTTTGTTTTTCTAAACTTAGCTCGATTGAATAATAATCACCTAAAACAAGCATAATTAACTCTAAAAAAATATTTCCATGTGTTAAAAGATCAATTCCTAGTTTCAACTAAACTCTCATTACTTCATTGTTAGAATAAAGAGAATAAAAAATACAAACTGAGAAGAGTGCAAGAATAGAAAATATGAGAAAACATGTGACGTTGAAAATTATATATAAACAATCAAGACAAAAAAATTATATTACAACAACATAAATATTTTTTAAAATATTAATTTATTTGATCTACCTAATACAAAAGTAAGAAGTTATATTAGAAACATCTAAACAATTACCTTAAGTTTTTTAATAAAATGTTATTAATAAATAACAATTATTAAAAAAATAAAAATAATAACTATACTAGAAAAATAGAATTTTGATATATTTTATTCTATACATACCACAACATCTTCCCTAAACATAAAAAAAAAAAAAATCTATATTATTTTAAATCGTATCCCCTTAAATATGAAATCTATTGACAACATCAAATAATACTTAAATGAATATATTTAATACTTAAATGAATATATTTAGCATAGTGCCCATTCATTTCATGTTTAATGCTTGTGGGTGGAACGTCATAATTATAGCCATATTAATCTAATACTCATTTTCCACAAAAGGATTCTTCTTAATGAGTGTAAAGATATATGATTCATTTTATCAAAATATCGTAAAATAATGATGTCATATGACAACAATGGTGACAAGAGAAAATGAATGCATTAGGTTGAACACTTTAGTCATAATTGGAAGGTCACATCTTCAAAACTCAATAGGTTAAAAATAGATACTTCATTTACTCGAGTCATATGTGAAGGAACCCCCCAAAAGCCGAGTCAAATTCATATACCCTTCTAACAAACTTTTCAAGCTTTGAAATTATGGCTCCTGTTTTTCAATTTCATAGTCCCTTAGTTTTGGGACGTGGCTAATTATTTGTATTTATGTGTGTTGTTTATCGGTTTATATTAAGCTTTAGTTGGTATTTGTTTTATGTTTTTGGCCTTGTGATTAGTTCAACATTCTTTTCATGTTTTCTCGATTCTTTCGTGATTTCTCTCTTTTGGATAGTTTTTATTTATTTATAATTGTTTAAATAACCACCATTATTACATGTGGGGTCCTTTTTCTTGGTTTTTTTTCCCTCTGTTAATATTTTGTATTTGTCTTATTTATTGTGAGTAGGCATGCATATCAATAGAGTTTTAATTAGAATTATGAAATTGTGTGATGAGGAAAAAATAGTTCTTAGTTTGGTTTTCAAGTATAGAGATCAAATAGAAGTTTAGACATATGTTATAGATACCAAAGGCGCTAAAAAAAAAAACACTAGTATGGGTAATTCTAATGAGGACAGCGACTCTAACTGTAAGGAAGTTATATGCAAAAGGGGTAAGCTCTCAATCCAAATGAAAAAGGGATAAGCTCTCAATCCTCAAGTCAAACAAGTAGGTGTGAAACGGTGAGAAAAAGCTATGAGTTAAGTAGTGAATTTTTTAATCTTAAAATGATGATGAAATAGTGATAAAATGCCAAAAAGGGACACACACACACACACACATACCTGACTCCATCGCCCAATGGGTGATGACATTGGATACGGGAAATTCCAAACCCGACACAATTTCTGATGGGTGGTGGCGTCAACCATAGAGGAACACTGAGGTAAAATGGGTGAAAAAACATGTGACGTGAAATATGAGAGATAACTAGAATAAATGATGAAGGTCCAAGGTAAATGAAGGTATGAATAATAACATGCAATAAGCACAAACAAGTGGACCATAATGCGATAGATATAGCACAACATGGGACCATCTCTCAAGCTGTGGGACTTGCAAAACTTGAGATGGACCTCCAGAGAAAGTTGGTTCTTGCTTCCTAATCTACCTGCCACAAGCTACTCCAGTGCAGGAAGAACCTATTCTATCCTAATCTAACCATTCCAAGGGGACAGAGAGAGAGAGAGAGAGGGTGAAAGAGCCTACACTAAGTGGTGATACACCAGAAAAGGAAGTGGTTGAATCACAGATCTGACTGCCTGAAGTGGAGAGAGGTGAGCAGAGGAGAGGGTGGACAGAATGCACCACAGACCAGAGATAGTTTTCACACAGAGAAACACTTCAAAACCCATTAAGCACAGCCCCCAAAATCTGCAACAAACATCAGAATATGCACAGTATACCCTGCGACAATGAGAGGTAAGAAGAGACAATAAAATGAGCCAAGGATGGACAGATGCATCACGAAACAAATTTTATTGCTCCAAAAGTTACACGGTACATCATCAGTGGGAAAGAGGCAAGAAAAATGCCATTACAGAGCCATGGGAGGAGGCTTAGACTCCACATTCTACCCTAAGGAAGAAAGAGAAGGGGGGCAGGAGAGAAAATATCAACCCTTTGAATATGCCCCTTCATTACAATATATAGGAAGAATGAGAGAGAGGAGGGAAGAATTTGAATCTGGCTTCAACCACCTTGAGATATGCATTGAATCCTACTTTGAAATTTTGACCACCATCAATCAATTCCCCCTCTTAAATCCACCTACAATCTGTTGATTCTGGTTCCCTATGTCTGCTCAGCATGTGTTGAAGAAGGAAAACAACAGATCGAATCGAATCAGATCTGGTAGTTGAAGAAATCAGATTCTGTATTAATGGCCTGGAAGACATTTTCCCATTTTTCACCTACTAAATCCTATTAAGAATGATATTTTATGTTTCCATGGTGTAGAGGGTGTCAAGACATTTCCAAAAAGTCTTCTCCCACCCAAATCTGAGTTTCCAGTCAAAAGATATGGCCATTTGAAGTTTTGGGTTGCGGGAGCACAATATTTAAAGAGTCTGTCCATACAGGGTCCACGTGGCAGCCTCGCGCATCTTGGAGATATGGCTCCTTCCTTTCACTTCTAAAATAACACCAGACTATCATGTGGTGGCTTCCATGGGCTCCACGATGTTCCTTTGTATTCTACCTGAGTTTCTTTGCTCGGTGGGGCCAAAAGTCTGACCCTGGACACGTGGAGGCATGGCGCTTGTTTGAAAACCCACCCCAAATTTTACTTTTGAAATAGTGCCAAACTGACATGTGGTGGCTTCCATGGGCCTACCTCTACTTTGACTATTCAACCCCCCAACTCTGTCCTTTTTTTGGACCTGGGACATGTGGCGAGCCCGCGCTCATTTGAAAACCCGCTCAGGACTTTACCTTTGAAGGAGCATTCGTTAAGACATGTGGCACCTTCCGCCTGCACTCTTATACTTAGTCATTTTGGGCCCACTCTTGCTTTGACTAGTTGACCTCTATTGACCATTGGCCATGTGGAGGGCTGGCGCAAGTTTGAGTCTCCACCCAGAATCCCACTTTTGAATGTGTGTCGTTTGGACACTTGGCAGCCTCCGCTGACTCTCTATACTTAGCCAATTTCGGGCTCATTCTGAGTCATTTGCAGAGCCCGAAGACTTCAAGCCTTCACCATTTCTTTTCCTTTGAGCCTCTGGTTCTTTGACACTATTTCTTCTCCCCGACCCTGCTATTCCATTTTAGAGCCCACCTGTAACTTGTCTATTGGATTTGAAGCACGACTCGTTCTACGGGGCCGTTTCTTGAATTTCTTCTTGCACGGGGTCGTTTGATCTTTCGCAGGCCCTGCCAGTCCATTGTAGAGTCCCTATGTTACGTGATTGTAGGATTTGAACATGATTTCTCTGGTTTCTTCTGTGTGGGGTCGTGGCTGACCAATTTTACCTGGGGGGAAAAATTGGGATAACAATTTGGCGACTCGCAGGGGCATCTACCTGCTAGATGAAGGGACCAGTAGCCTTGAAGCATCCATTGGGCATGGAGTCAAGAATGATGGCCTGATACTGATCCTACCTCTGATCTGTGAGCCCAACTGTTTGCACTCTCAATTTTCATAAGAAATCTTGAAACAAGGCTTCTGAGAGTAGAAAATTGTTTTGACCCGGGGCTTTCATCTGTCCCTAAATGGACTATTTCGAAGATGGCTTTAGTTGCTCTGCATTTGTTTTATTTTGAAATTTGCAATTGTTACAGGAAACTATGGGTCTTTTTCCATGAATACTGAAGGGCATGGCCTTGGCATTCTGGAGCAATACGAACAAAACTTATGTACAAAGATAAAAATCATACATGCTTCAAATGAGACATGCAGAGTGTGCACAAGCACTTCTTCTGCTGAAAACAAAGTCTACTCCTATTGCTACACTAACCAGAGAAAAGGAGGCTAAACAAATCCTGCTACAGGTAGGGAGAAGTAGCTTCCCTTTCTCAAAAGGGGCAGCCATACAAATGATTTGACACTGAATATGGCTTCCTGGATGAGTGAAAAACTGACCATAAGCCGGTCCTCCACCCAAATCATCAAGGTGTCAGCTGGAAACAAGACAAATGCCTCTTTTAGTTGCTCTTCATTTGGATTGAAGAGGCATTGCAGCTGATCCTTGGTACATTGGAGCTCATCCTCATGCTTAGAAGCAAGCATGACCGGTTGTGGCTTCTCCCTTGGCTCCAATGAAGCCAGGTATCTTATTGGGCAAGGTCTGATCCTTTGGATGTGCCCCTTACTCTGAATTTCAACTCCAAGAATGGAGTCTTCTTGCTGACCTTCCTGGGTGGATGGTGTGAGAGAGATGATGACATCCTCTTGCTCTTTCCCTTCCTTCTCTTGTGAAGAACATGGAAGACTCATATCTTCCAACCTTGGTCCCAGAGAGCTGTTATGAAGTGCAGGTTGTTGTCCTTGAATGTCCTCCTTCATGGCAGCAGGCTCATGTGCTTGGAAGGTGGATGATGGAGGATCAAATGATGTAATCTCCATGGGCTCTTCTCCATCAAAGAAATCCTCCAAGTCAGATAGATAATTTGTCTCCTTGTTGTCCTGTTGCATGTGCTCGACCTCCTCCATGGTGTCCTCCTGATCTGTAACTTGCTCACCATGGTTCCCTTCATCCTCCAACATGAAGTTTGAAAGTTCAAACTCTTCTTCAACATTATATCTTGAAGGGGATGAAGTGGGAGGAAGAACTGAAGGTTCTTCTATGGCCTGCTCCACACTTGGAGCCTCTGAAACTGTATGGTCCTCCTCCATCATGGGTTCATCAATCAAATCAGGCCCTTGGAATGAAAGAAAAAAATCTTCAATGATGCTTTCTTCATTGAGTGGCTTCAACTCTGATTTGATCTCTCCCATCTGCTCCTCTTCAATGGGACTTGGAGCTGATTGTTCCTCCTCCTCAACTGGTTGTGCAGCTTGGATCAGATCAGCATCTTCTTCAGATAAAGTGCCATTAGGGACACTGCATTCATAGTAAACAGACTGTTGATCTTCTTCTTCTTGTTCTTGTTCTTCTTCTGCTGCAAACTCAGCCTCAGCCACCACTGGCTCCTCAACCCTGACCTCCTCTATTGGCTTGACCATCAAGGGGATCTTTGTAAATCCAAATTTGGCAGCCCAACTCTTCAAATTGTCTATCATTTCTCCTTATGTTGGGATCCACCTCTTGTTGTTTTCCTTGACTGGATTCTTGAGTCTCTTCCCAACATGGGCTTGGGAAAGCAAGAGGAGTGACAGGTTGGGGTTCAACCAGCTTTGCAATTGTTTGTGGTGGGGAGGGAGGTGGAACTTCTTGTTTGTTTGGAGGGGATGACTGCTTGGGAAAGAAAAGGGGAGAAGAATTGAAATGGGGTGGAAGATCAGGAGATGGAGAAGAGAAATCAACACTTGGGGCAACAACTGAGGGGCTTGACTCTTGACACTACTGAAATGATAAAGATTGAGAAAGAGAAAATGAAGGACAGGGAGCTGGTGACTGACTTACCCATTGACAAGGTTGTCTCACACTTTTCTCATAAGCCTCAATGTCCTCAATCCACTATGTAAGTTGAGGCAGCACTTCAACCATGAAGTCAAGCTTCTCTTGAGGGTTGTAATGTCTTGGAAAAGGGCCTCCCCATGGACAAGGTGCCCTGCAACCAATCTTGAATGCCTTCATTTGTGCTATGGCTCTTGACTGAACCATGCCAGCCTCCATTTTTTGAATCTTCTCCAGTAGATTGACCTCTTCCATTTGACTGTTGTCATCGCATGCATACCCTTGTTCTTGATAAGCTCCATAGCCAAACTAGTTTTGGAAATGCTCATATGGGTAAGCATGATTATTTTGGATCTGATAATAATGCTGATCTGGAGGAGTTGGGAAATGTGTTGGAGGTGGACTGCATTGCTGCTGTAAGTGTGAGTTCTGAGAAGGAAATGAAGTCATGATTGCACAACTTCATGAAATGGAAGAAAATGAAAGATGTGGAAAGAAAGATGAATGAAAAATGGATGGAAATGGATGGAAAAGTCTGTAACTCAGAGGATGGGTTATTTGACCAGATGGAGTCACCAGATGTGCTTGCATGTGCCTCAAAGGCTGAACCTTAACAGGAACACACCGACCTGCTAAGATGAAGTGGTAAGGTGCTTCAGACCTGTCCCACTAGGCATGCCAAAACTGTTAGTGCAGAATCACAACACCCCCGAATGGCCTGGGTGTGGAGTGGGGCATTTGGTGTGATTGCACAACATGGGACCATCTCTCAAGCTGTGGGACTTGCAAAACTTGAGATGGACCTCCGGAGAAAGCCAGTTCTTACTTCCTAATCTACCTACCACAAGCTACTCCAGTGCAGGAAGAACCTATTCTATCCTAATCTAACCATTCCAAGAGAGAGAGAGAGAGAGAGAGAGAGGGTGAAAGAGATCCTACACTAAGTGGTGATACACCAGAAAAGGAAGTGGTTGAATCACAGATCTGACTGCCTGAAGTGGAGAGAGGTGAGCAGAGGAGAGGGTGGACAGAATGCACCACGGACCAGAGATAGTTTTCACATAGAGAAACACTTCAAAACCCATTAAGCACAGCCCCCAAAATCTGCAACAAACATTAGAATATGCACAGTATACCCCTGAAATGAGAGGTAAGAAGAGATAATAAAATGAGCCAAGGATGGACAGATGCATCACGAAACAGATTTTATTGCTCCAAAAGTTACATGGTACATCATCAGTGGGAAAGAGGCAAGAAAATTCCATTACAGAGCCATGGGAGGAGGCTTAGACTCCACATTCTACCCTAAGGAAGAAAGAGAAGGGGGGCAGGAGAGAAAATATCAACCCTTTGAATATGCCCCTTCATTACAATATATAGGAAGAATGAGAGAGAGGAGGGAAGAATTCGAATCTGGCTTCAACCACCTTGAGATATGCATTGAATCCTACTTTGAAAGTTTGACCACCATCAATCAATGCCCCCTCTTAAATCCACCTACAATCTGTCGATTTTGGTTCCCTATGTCTGCTCGATGTGTTGAAGAAGGAAAATAGCGGATCAAATCAAATCAGATCTGGTAGTTAAAGAAATCAGATTCTGTATTAATGGCCTAGAAGAATTTTTCCCATTTTTCACCTACTAAATCCTATTAAGAATGATATTTTATGTTTCCATGGCATAGAGGGTGTCGAGACATTTCCAAAAAGTCTTCTCCCACCCAAATCTGAGTTTCCAGTCAAAAGATATGGCCATTTGAAGTTTCGGGTCGCGGGAGCGCAATATTTAAAGAGTCTATCCATACAGGGTCCACGTGGTGGACTCGTGCATCTTAGAGATATGGCTCCTTCCTTTCACTTCTGAAATAGCATTAGAATGACACATGGTGGCTTCTGTAGGCTCCATGGTGTTCCTTTGTATTGTTCCTGAGTTTCTTTTCTCGGCAGGCCAAAATTCTAACCCTAGACACGTGGAGGCCTAGCACTTGTTTGGAAACCTGACCCAAATTTTACTTTTGAAATAGCACCAGACTGACATGTGGCATATTCCACGGGCCTACCTCTGCTTTGACTATTCAACCCCCTGACTCTGTCCCTTTTTGGACCTGGGACACGTGGCAAGCCTGCACTCATTTGAAAACCACTCAGGATTTTACCTTTGAAGGAGCATCGTTAAGACATGTGGCGCCTTCCGCCTGCACTCTATACTTATTTATTTTAGCCCCGATCTCATTTTTTACCTTTGTTGACCATTGGCCAAGTGGAGGGTTGGCACAAGTTTGAGTCTCTGCCCAGAATCCCACTTTTGAATGTGTGTCGTTTGGACACTTGGCAACCTCCATTGACTCTCAATACTTAACCAATTTTGGGTTCATTCTGAGTCATTTATAGAGCCCGAAGACTTTGAGCCTTTAACATTTCTTTTCCTTTGAGCCTCTGGTTCTTTGACACTGTTTCTTCTCCCCGACCCTGCTATTCCATTTTAGAGCCTGCCTGTAACTTGTCTGTTGGATTTGAAGCACGGCTCATTCTACAGGGCCGTTTCGTGAATTTCTTCTTGCACGGGGTTGTTTGATCTTTCACAAGCCCTTCCAATCCATTGTAGAGTCCCTCTATTTCCTGATTGTAGGATTTGAACGTGATTTCTCTGGTTTCTTCTATGCGGGGTCGTGGCTGACCAATTTTACCTGGGGGAAAAATTGGGATAAACGAAGGACAATCTCTATATAAAACCAAAATGAAACTAGAGTGGATAGTGATTTGCACAGACTGGGGGGTAGGGACTCCAATATTAGTTTTCCATACTCACCCTTACTAATGAGCCCAGATAATCGGTTATTTCTCTTGACTTCTCCTTTGAAATAACTCAATAACCATCTAAAAATTCAGTGTACTCAAATCTATGCAATAGTAATTTCACTAAACATGCAAAAGATCGGTTATAATAATCATTGATTGAGTCAAAGATTGCAATGAATTGAACCTGTGTACATCTGTGACAAATTGTATGCAACTAGTTTGAACCAAAGGTTGCATATGAAGGGGACATAATGTACCTTAGTGCCAAAACTTACTTACAACATGTTAAAGTACATTTATAAGACCTCAAACAATAAGTTCTTGCTTGATACAATTACTTTTGCCTATCAAGTGTATGCAAACATGAGGTGAACATCTTTTGATGCCTCATGAAAATCCTCAAACATGATCTAATAAAAAAAATACAACATTGTTAGAGTAGGTATTTACCTTAGCTCATGTTCACCTAGGTACTTATTTACCTTTATTGTATTTATCCTCACCCACTTATGTGTGTAGATATTTCTTTTATATTATTTAGATATTAGGAGATATTATCTAGTTGTTAGGTATAGTTCTTTCCTTGATCCATGGTAATTGACTAGTTCTTTCCTTGACCTATGGTATTGACTAGATCCTTGATGTCTAGTTCTCTCCTAAATCTATGGTCTTGACGCTAGTTCTTTGATGACTAGTTATTTCCTTGATTTATGGCTTGATCTACGACCTTGACTGGTTCTTAGATTATTATTCCTTGCCCTATAAAAGTAAGGCCCATTCTCATGTATTTCATTGAGTTCCATAATAATATATGACACCTACTCATTTTTTTGCAAAGGTTTTATGTAAAGTTAACTATGCAAATTTCTAATCTAATATGCATAGATAAGTGGTGTTTGATTAGCAACTGACTGATGACTTGGAAATAAGGGAGAGGTCATTAGTCGATACTTTTAATTATCACTAAAGATCCATATATAAATGCATTGATGAATACATAGTGGTCTAACCAATATAACACTGGGTAAGTGCACCAAGTTGGGGGGGCCAAAAGGGGGTCTTAAGTGGACGCATTTTTCTAAAAAAAAAACTTCAACTTGTACGAGTTTTTTGAAATAGTTACACTCAAAATTGGAAGATGTTGTAGAAATATGAATCGTAGCATTTTGAGTCTAGTTTCTAAGATACTAAATTTTATTGAAAATGGATAAGTTTAAGTGGGTCAAACAACTAAAATACCAATAGATGCTCCTATTTTTGTTAAAAAAATATAATAGAGTGACTTTCGTGCCCCCCACCATTTTTTGAGCACCATTTAGTATTTTTGAAAACCCTTTGGTAGAAATATAGCTAGGAGCATCTAGTTTGGGTTCCATTTTTTTTAGATTTTTTTAGAAAATATTTGTTTATTTATGATTTTTCTAGTACAAAATTTTATGTTTTGAAAAATAACAGAGCTCCGACCGTGCCCCCCTTTACTACCTCAAAAATATCGAAAATTAGAATTTTTTTTGAATATGTATAGAATTATGCCTAGTTTGGGCTAGTAAATTTTTTATTCAATTTTGATCACCAAAAAAAAAGATACACCATGAAAGAGAAACATATTTACACTTCAAAAAATAGCTATAAAAAGACATAGTTAGAAAATAAATAATATGAAAACCTTATATTAGTTAGAAAATTTGGAAAATTATATTTTTAGAAAGAAGAGACTCTGCTATGTACGTCGTGGTATAATTTTTAAAAAATGGATCGATTATTTTATTTTGATTTATCATAGAGGAAGTGTTGCATTTTTACATTTTCTTGTAAAAACTCATTGTTTGTTGTGTTTGTGTGTCCATGCCTCAGGCTTGGTGATAGATCCCAAGCCTTGAGGCATGGCTTGGAAAAAGAGAAAACACAAAATGCGTACATGTTTTTCTTTGTTTTATATATTTTGATCCCCCAATGTCCCTTTCATCTCTTTCATGGGATTTCTGCATACATTCTTGTTTGGTCTGTAATTTTCTGTACATTCTTGCATGATTTTTAAGTAGTTAATTTTGTCCTCCTACCCCACTATTTGTTTTTTTCTAATCATGGGAGATAAAATTCGAGCTAAGGACAAGAGGAAAGTCAAGAACAAGACGCCAGAAGCAATTGGAAGAGATGAGAATAAAGAAATTGAAGAGAATGCAAAAGCTTCGATGCAGGGAAAGGTACATTTGCTATATCAAATGTAGTTAATGTATTAGAAAATGGGGATGAAATACATAATGAAAATGTAGAGAATACTGATTTTGTAATGAATAATGATTTTGCAATGAATAATGATATTGAATTGAATGATAATGTTGGTATGGATGAAGAAATTGATATGAATCCAATTGTTGAACCTTTACCTGAGAATCCAAATGTTAACCTCGAAATTTGTATGAAAACACTGAATGAATAAAGTAAAGTTGTAAAAAAATCTTCACCTCTAAGAACACATCCTTCCATTTTGCGAAGAAAACCAATTCACTTAATTAAAATTGATGAAAACATTATAAAACCAATGCCTAACAAAATGTCTGAAATAAATGTCGAGAAGAAAAGCTAGTGGAATTTGGGATAATTACTTTGTGAATTTAAATGACACACAAACATGTCAATTATTTGCTACATTGATGGAATTAATTAAGACAAGACCTATAATGAAGACCCCGGGGTTAAGAATATCTAATGTTGCTGATCAAAATGTGTCAATTGTTGAAAACATACATAAAGCATACCAATCTATAGGTGGAAAAAGACGCACCAAAGATAGTAATGCTACATGACATGCACTTACTAATTGTATAGTAAGTGATAAAATAGTTAATAAACACTTGATTAGAAAAACAAGCAGTGCTTTGAAGCTAAACAAAAAAACACTAATGAAAGCAATAGAGAGACGTAAACATCTTGAGTTAGTTAATAATACAGACTATTGGGATTTCTCTAGCAGAATTCCATGGAAAGACAAGAATACATATGATATTCTAAAAGAATTAATTGTAAAATTTTGGAATGAGAACACAAGGGTGTCACTGAATAGAAGAGATAAAGTAAAAAGAAGAATAGATTCTCGTAATCATGAATTGTGTGTAAAATATTTCTTAGATATGACTCAAACACAATTGTTCTCTAAGTTTAAGAATGAAAATCCACAAATTAACATTAGCCAAAGATTCTTTGAAATGAGCAAGCCCTTTTATGTGAAAATCAATCACTCACGTACCACTTTTTGTTGTAGGCATCATGTTGAATTTTCAATGCATTATGATGTTTTTTTGTCAAATATGTCGTGTTTTTCATACTGACATCATGTTGCAGGAGTGTGGATTAAATGTTCCCACCAAAATATTCAAGGAGAATTTATTCTGACAATATTTTGTGAAAAATCAACTAGACAATTTTTTTATAACAAAGCATGTTTGGATGGAACATGTGCAATGTATGTGGTGGCTTGCCAAATCTAAAAATTTGTATCCATCAGGAGAGTATAGAATCAATAAGAAAATAATTGGTTGGTTTCAATAAATATAAATCGGTGGAATATCAATTAAAAGATGGAAAATAATCTAAGAGGTGTGAGCTTGTTACAAAACAATTACTTGTATAAGAATATATGGTCAAATTCAGAGAGGAAATTGTTTATGAGTATGCAACACACGCACACATAGAGCTTGATGGTTGGATGAAAAATTCAAGTTAAGTAAGGAAACAATCCCACTTGGTATTATTGTTTCAGTAGTTGACGTCGCAGAGAATTACACATTGCACAGCCATAAATGGAGGTTAAGTCTTAATATTTTAACTCAGTGCAAGTTGCTATTTTCGTGCATATAACATTCATGCACTCTCCTAGAAAGAACTGAGAAAGATAAAAAAATATTAATATAGTATGATATCTACATCAGTGTTGATCAAACACATTGTATAGAATATGTTCAAGGGTGTTTCCAGGTGTTTTATGTGAACTTGTATGAGAGGAAAATTAGTTTTGATCAACATTACATTTGGTCAGACAACTACACATCACAATTCAAGAATGCATGGATGTTTTATTAGCTAAGTAGGATGTATAAAGAAACAAATTTACAACATATCTAGAGTTTTACTGATGCATGGCATGGAAAAGGAGAGCATAATGGTGCAGGAGCATGGGTGAAAAGAGCACTTGCAAGAGAAGAGTTAAAGTTCAAGGATGGTGCTAAATTTACAGATGTAAAAAGTATTGTTGATTAGTGTGTCAAGAATATGGGCCATGAATCTCAAGAGAGATCAACGGTTCATAGATATTTTTGGTTGATAGAGTAACAACATCTGACAAACTTTGAAGATTGTATGATATTTGCAGGATCAAGTGATATGCACTCATTCTGTAGTTCATATGCAAATGCTTGGACTATTTATACTAAGTGCATGACATGTTTTTGTATATCATGCATTGATTTTGCATGGATTGAATGTGAGTCACATCAGTGGGTGGATGAATGGACTTGTAGACCTCTAATTCCTCTCGAAACACATCAAGTTCCATGAGCATTACATCTTGCAGGATCTTTAGATCAAATGACAACATCACCTGACTTTGACCAAGTCTCTGATTTAGTGCAACAAGGTACATACATATATGTACATGTCATGTCTTAGATTTATAAATTATTAAATGGTCAACTCTTAATGTATTTATAAATTAACTAGACAGTTTTATTTTGTGATACATAGGGTACATTTTGTAGTTATTGCGAGAAACTTTAACAAAGAGGGAACATACTACTTCTTATCTCGTTGTATAGAGGGGAAAAAAATTTGACTTCCACAGTCATTGATGGTGAAGTCCTTGAGTATCCCACTAGATCAATGGTACTCACTAGAACTTGGCTTCGATGATATCCTATCAAAAAATCAAACATTTGGTTGTTTGAAGACTATGAAGCACATCAGAAGATACTTCACTATTCACATTTGGCCCTTACAACAAATATTAAATTGATCAAATATCGAGGACGGGCATCAAACAAAATTTTTTGGAAGGTTCGTGAATCAAATCATGAATCAATTCTTGCTACTGTCAAGAATAAATTTGATCCTTGCAGTTCATTGGATTGAATTTGCAAAAGTATGTTCTTCATGAATTTAATTTGAATATTTACTTAAATGATTCTGTTTAAATTTTGTATGATTTAAAATTATATTCAATTTCTTACTAACATGTTTATGTAGGTTAGTGGTGCCAAAAAATCTTCCACCTTCATGTGGTTGGCACGTGTTTATTATTCTTGAAGCCAAGTGAAGATAAGAAAAATTAAATATTAAAAAGTAACAACAAACAGAAATTCTCATTTCTCCACCTATATTGTAAAAATATCTTATTAAAATTCTCATTTCACCACCTGTATTGTATGAACCACCTATATTATTTAGGTCATTGGCAATGGACAACCTTACACTGACTCAGTCTGAATGGATATGGAGAAAACCGTGAGAGGATTTTTGTAGAGGACTTCAACATGGAGGTTTTGGATCCGACGATACATCTCTAGGTGCCACGGAGTCTGAGAAATCACCCATCAAAGATATGGCGTGTTTGGGCCTCAAGGTTCTTAAACGACTACGCTCGGACAAAGTAGCCTGAAATCACGGGGAGTGTAGGGAACCAAAACGAAGCCTCCACTAGCATTCACCTGGCCACCCCGACGTGTTGGCATAGTTGGTTTGGTCCCACGAGCTTCCATTTGCAAACTACAACATCTGACAACCCTAAACTGACTCAGACTGCACTATTTCTCACATTTACAAATAATATCACAACAAGAGAACCAGATGGATTCAGTGAAAAATATGAGAGGATTTCATAGAGGGCCCTGATGTGGAGGTCGTGGATTTGACGAGACATTTCTAGGTCCCACAGAGTTTGAGAAATCACCCATCAAAGATATGGTGTATTTGGCCTCAAGGCTCTTAAGGGACTACGCGTGGATGGCGTAGCCCGAAAGCACGAAGAGCATAGGGAACCAAAACAAAGCCTCCAATAGCATTCACCAGGCCACCCCGACTTTTTGGTGTAGTTGGTTCGGTCCCATGAGCTTCCGTTTGCAAACTACAACCTCTTACAGCGCTAACCTGACTCAGACTACACAACGTGAGAATGGGACGGATACTAAGAACAACATGAGAATATTTCGTAGAGGACTTCAACTTAGAGCTCTCAAATCTGACGAGACATCTCTAGGTGCCACGGAGTCTGAGAAATCACCCGTCGAAGATATGGCATGTTTAGGCCTCAAGGCTCTTAAGTGACTACGCCTGGACGGGGTGGCCTGAAAGCACGGGGAGCGTAGGGAACCAAAAAAAATCCTCCATAGTGTTCACTACACCATACAGATGTGTTGGCCTAGAAATTTCGATCTGACAAGCTACCGTTTGTAAAATACAGCATCTAGTAGCCTTACACTGACTTAGACCACACTATTTTGCGCATTTGCAAACAATAGGACAATGAGAGAACCGAATGGAGATGGAAAAAATTGCGAGAGGATTTCATAGAATGCCCTGACCTGGAGCTTTTAGATCTGATGAGATGTCTCTAGGTGCCATAGAGTTCGAGAAATCACCCGTCAAAGATATGGCATGATTTGGCCCAAGGGCTCTTAACCGACTACGCCCAGACAAGGTAGCCCGAAAGAATGGAGAATGCAGGGAACAAAAAAAAAAGATCCACTAGCATTTACCTAGCCACCCCAACATGTTGGCATAGTTGGTTTGGTCCCACAAGCTTCCGTTTACAAATTACAACCTCTGGCAGCCCTATACTGACTCAGACTGCACTATTTCGCACATTTGCAAACAATAGCACAACGTGAGAACCAGAGGGAGATGGAAAAAAAATGCAAGAGGATTTCATAGAGGGTCCTGAAATGGACGTCTCAAATTTAATGAGATGTCTCTAGGTGCCACGGAGTTTGAAAAATCACCCGTCGAAGATATGGCATATTTGGTCCTCAGGGCTATTAAGCGACTACGCCCGGATGAGGTAGTCCAAAAGCATGGGGAGCATAGGGAACCAAAAGGAAGCCTCCAATAGTGTTCACAAGGCCACCCTGATGTGTTCGCGTAGTTAGTTTGGTACCATGAGCTTCAATTTGCAAACTACAGCCTCTTGCAGCCCTACACTAACTCAAACTGCACTATTTCATGTGTTTGCAAACTATAGCACGGCGAGAGAAACAGATGGATATGGATAAAACCATGAGATAATTTCATAGAGGGATTCAACATGGATCTCTCGAATCTAACGAGATGTCCCTAGGTGCCACAGAGTCTGAGAAATAACTTGTTGACGATATGGCATGTTTGCAGCTCAGGGCTCTTAAGTGACTACACCCAGATGGAGTAGCATGAAAGCACAAGGAGTGTAGGGAACCAAAACGAATATTCCACTAGTGTTCACCAAGCCACCCCAATGTTTTTACGTAGTTTGTTTGGTCCCATGAACTTCCATTTGCAAACTACAGCCTCTGACAGCCCTACACTTACTCAAACTGCACTATTTCTCACATTTCCAAACATTAGCACATCGAGAGAACCAGATGAAGATGGAGAAAACCGTGAGAGGATTTCATATAGGGATTCAACATGGAGTTATTGGATCTAACGATACATCTCTAGGTGCCACGAAGTCTGAGAAATCACCCATTGAAGATATGGCATGTTTGGGTCTCAAGCCTCTTAAGTGACTACGCCAGGACGGGGCAACCCAAAAGCACGGGGAGCATAGGGAACCAAAAAAATCCTTCAATAGAGTTCACTAGGCCACCCCGATGTGTTGGCATAGTTGGTTTTGTCCCATGAGCTTCTGTTTGCAAACTACAACCTCTGGCAGCCCTACACTAACTTAGACTGCACTATTTTGTGCATTTGCAAACGATAGGACATCAAGGGAACCGAATGGAGATGGAAATAACCATAAGAGGAATTCATATATTTTCTAAACATGGAGCTCTTATATCTAATGAGATGTCTCTAGGTTCCACAGAGTCTGAGAAATCACCCGTCAAAGATATGGCGTGATTGGCCCTCGGGGCTCTTAAGCGACTATGCCCGGATGGGGTAGCGCAAAAGCACGGGGAATGTAGGGAAAAAAAATGAATGCTCCACTAGCATTCATGTGGCCAATATGACATGTTGGCGTAGTTGGTTTGGTCCCACGAGCTTTTTTTTGCAAACTACAACCTCCGACAACCCTACACTGACTCAGACTGCACTATTTTACGCATTTGAAAACAATAGCACAACGAGAGAACGAGATGGAGAAGGAGAAAATTGTGACATATTTCATAGAAGGATCTGACATGGAGGACTCAGATCTAATGAGATATCTCTAGGTGCCACGGAGTCTGATAAATCACCCGTCGAAGATATGGCATGTTTGGGCCTCAGGGCTTTTAAGCGACTACACCCAAACGAGGTAGCCCGAACGTATAGGGAGCATAAGGAACGAAAATTAAGCCTCCACTAGCATTCACCAAGCCACTGTGACATGTTGGCGTAGTTGGTTTGGTCCCATGAGCTTTCGTTTGAAAACTACAGCCTCTGGCAGCCCTACACTGACTCAAACTACACTATTTAATGCATTTGCAAACAACAACACAGTGAGAGAACTAGATGGAGACGGAGAAAACCATGAAAGGCTTTCGTAGAGGGCTTAAACATGGAGCTCTCAGATCTAATGAGACATTTTTACGTGCCATAGAGTCTGAGAAATCACCTGTCAAAGAAATGGTGTGTTTGGGCATTAGGGCTCTTAAGCGACTACTCCCGGATGTGGTAGCTTGAAAGCACAGGGAGCGTAGGGAACCAAAAGGAAGCATCCACTAGCATTCACCAGGCCACCATGACGTGTTGGCGTAATTTTTTTTGTCCCACGAACTTCCATTTTCAATCTACAAACTCTGGAAGCCCTACATTGACTCAAACTGCATTATTTCACGCTTTTGCAAACAATAGTACATCGAGAGAACCGGATGGAGATGGTGAAAACTGCGAGAGGATTTCATAGAATACAGAAATCTAACCTAAATAGTCAGAGTAATAGAATAAATTATCATTATATTTCTCACATATAAAATGAATTTCTACCTTCAAAAAAGAAACTATTGGTGAATGCTCAATCAAAAAATAAATTATAATTCTAAATGAGTTTCAGGCTCAATTATCAATACTTCATTACAGTTTTTCTTGCCAATATGCTAGTTTTAGAACTACCTGTTTGATTTGTGAAGTTGAAGCAGCTGGGATTAATAAAAATAATCAACTTGGCATGTTGTATTTAAGATTATCCATGATTCTATCGACAACATCACATAGATCTTCCATTCCAGTTAAGTTGTGAACCTTCCACACTTCCCATTTTTCCTTTTCTTCTGCTGATATCTTATCTTTAAGTTCTTCAAGATATTTTTGGGTAATCAAATTGA
This sequence comes from Taxus chinensis, assembly GCA_019776745.2. Lineage (NCBI taxonomy): Eukaryota > Viridiplantae > Streptophyta > Pinopsida > Cupressales > Taxaceae > Taxus > Taxus chinensis. Next base: position 51,210 of record JAHRHJ020003151.1, read on the forward strand.
CTCTTTATGACTTTCGTGAGGCATTTCTTCTTGAATCATAGTGACATCTTCACCTAATTATTTTTCTTCACGATGTTCATTGTCATCTAAAGTTGAAGATTGAATATTTATATGGCCTTCGGCTTCTTTTTGGGCACAAACAACCTTTTGTAATGTCCAAAATAAATCAGGCTCTTCATTCTAAGTTTGATTGCAGATATTCATTCTTTCAAAATGAATAGATGGAACATTAGTGGTCTCCCCAAAAAAATTAAGTTCATATTCTACATAGTTGCATCCTATGGCAAAATCATTGAACATAGGTGGTTTCCTCAACCCATGCTTTCGGGCTACCCCGTCCGGGCATAGTCGCTTAAGAGCCCTGAGGCCCAATCACGCCATATCTTTGTTGTGTGATTCTCAAACTCCATGGCACCTAGAGACATCTCATCAGATCTGATAGCTCCATGTTAGGGAACTCTATGAAAGCATCTCGTGGTCTTTTCCATCTCCATTTGGTTCTCTCGTTGTCCTATTGTTTACAAACGTGTGAAATAATGTAGTCTAAGTAAGTGTAAGACTGCTATATGTTGTATTTTGGAAACAGTTGTGTGTGGGAACAAACTAACTATTCCAACACGTCCAAATGGCCTGGTGAACACTACTAAAGGTTTTTTTTGGTTCCCTATGCTCCTCATGCTTTCAGGCTACCTCGTTCGGGCATAGTCTCTTAAGAGCCCTCAGACCAAACCACCTTATATCTTCGACATTTGATTTCTCGGACTCTGTGGCACCTAGAGATGTATCGTTGGATCTAAAACCTCCATGTTGAAGCCCTCTATGAAATACTCTGGTGGTTTTCTCCATCTCTTCCATTTCTGTCGCTATCCTTTTATTTGTAAATGCGCGAAATAGTGTAGTCTAAGTCAGTGTAAGGCTACTAGATTTTGTATTTTTAGAATGGTAGCTTATGGGACCAAACCATCTAGGCTAACACATCTGTATGGCCTAGAGAATACTACTAGAGGATTTTTTTTGGTTCCCTACACTGCTTGTGCTTTCAGGGTACCTCGTCCGGGCATAGTCCCTTAAGAGCCCTGATGCCTAAGCACGCCATATCTTCGACGGGTGATTTCTCAGACTCCGTGGCACCTAGAGATGTCTCGTCATATCTAAGACCTCCATCTTGGCACCCTATACAAAATTCTCTCGTGATTTTCTCCTTCTCCATCTAGTTCTCTCGTTGTGCTATTGTTTGTAAACATGAGAAATAGTGCAGTTTGACTTAGTGTAGGGCTGCCAAAGGCTTTAGTTTGCAAACGAAATCTCATGGGACCAAACCAACTATGCTAAAACATCGGGGTGGCCAGGTGAACACTATTGGAGCATTCATTTCGGTTCCCTATGCTTACCGTGCCGTTTCAGGCTACCCCGTCTGGGCGTAGTAGCTTAAGAGCCTTGAAGCCCAACCACACCATATCTTCAACGGGTGATTTCTTGGACTCCATGGCACCTAGACACGTCTTGTCAAATCCAAGATCTCCATATTGGGGCACTCTACGAAATCCTCTCACGATTTTTTCCATCTCCATTTGGTTCTCTCACTGACCTATTATTTGCAAACGTGCGAAATAATGTAGTCTAAGTCAGTGTAAGGCTGCTAAATATTGTATTTTGCAAATGGTAGCTTGTGGGACCAAACCGTCTATGACAACATGTTCATATGGCCTATTGAACTCTAGTGGAGGAAATTTTAGGTTCCCTATGTTTCTCATGCTTTCGAGCTACCCCGTCCGGGCGTAGTCGCAGAAGAGCCCTGAGGCCCAAACACGTCATATCTTTGACGAGTGATTTATCAGACTCTGTGGCACCTAGAGATATCTCTTTAGATCCAAGAGATCTAATTTGAAGCCCTATAATAACTCCTATCATGGTTTTCTCCATCTCCATCTAGTTCTCTCGCTGTGCTATTGTTTGCAAACATGCGAAATAGTGTAGTTTGAGTCAGTATAGGGCTGCTAAAGGATGTAGTTTGCAAACGAAAGCTCTTGGGACCAAACCAACTATGCAAACCCATCGAGGTGCCTACGTGAACACTAGTGGAGGCTTATTTTTGGTTCCCTACGGTCCTCGTGCTTTTGGGCTACCCCGTACGGGCGTAGTCGTTTAAGAGCTATGAGGCCCAATCATGTCATATATTTGACAGCTGATTTCTCGGACTCTATGGCATGTAGAGATGTCTCGTCAGATCTAAAACCTCCACATCAGGGAACCCTATGAAATTATCTCACAATTTTTTCCATCTCTGTTCGGTTCTCTCACTATCCTATTGTTTGCAAACACGCAAAATAGTGCAGTTTGAGTTAGTGTAAGGTTGTCAGACATTGTACTTTGCAAACGGAAGTTCATGGGATCAAACCAACTATGAAAACACATCCAAATTACCTGGTGCACACTACTATAGGATTATTTTTTGTTCCCTATGCTGCCCATGCTTTCGGGCTACCCCGTCCGAGCGTAGTCGCTTAAGAGCCATGAGGCCCAATCACGTCATATCTTCGACAGGTGATTTCTCAAACTTCATCGTAACTAGAGAAATCTCGTCTAATTGGAGACCTCCATGATGGGGCCCTCTATGAAATCCACTCACATTTTTCTCTGTCTCCATCTGGTTCTCTGATCAGGGGTTCATTTCTGAAAGTTCCCTAAACATCTCTAAATGGTGTTAGTGCAGAAGATCATCTCGAGATCTTTCCAACGACTGTGAGAACGTGACAAATGGACATCGGGAGCTCTAGATATGTTCGGTCAAAGTTTGGTCAATGGGAAAGTCAACTCTTGTCAACTGGTCAATATTTGGACCAATCGCACTGTGACACGTGGCTTGCCAACACTCGTAGAATGTTCTCGATTTGCCTATCGGGAAACAACAAGTGGACTACATGATTATTTCTATTCCACATTGTATGGGTCAAAATAATATTATTTGGTAAGGCCATTTTCCAAAAGCCACATGTATATATTAATGTGTATACATTAATATTAACTCCACTAACCGCCAAATTTCCATGTGGAGGAGTGAAGCGGTGGTGGGGAGGAATTTTAATGGCATTAAGCCATGCATGGACTGTTCCACGTGGAATAAGGAGGATTGAAGCGGTTGTTGGGGGGCGGTTTTAAACCCAACGTGGTCTTTGACTACTATGCGCGTGGAAAGGCTTAAATAAAGCCTAAGATTTTAATCCACTGCTCCACTTGGGATTTAATCCCGTGTCAATCCAATGCCGCGCTTCCTATGGGATTTAATCCCATTAAAAATTCAAATGCTGCTTACGGGATATTTATCTCATTAAAATATTCAATCAGCTAAAATGGGAATGAATCCCATATTCTATGCAAACCTCCCAAGTGGGAAATATTTGATCCCAAATTATATGGTACGGGCTAGGTTAAAAATAGCCTATGGATGATATTAAAATGCATTATTTTTGGGCCCTAAAAATGTATAAATAGGGAACCCATTTGCATTGTAAAACATATTCCACACACCGAAACCACGGAGAAGCTCATTGCTAGAGCACGGAAAAGGTGGACACAACACGAGCTTATTATTTGTTGAGCTTGTTTTGGACACATTGGACACAACATGAGCTTATTATTTGTTAAGATTTTTGTGGACACATTGGACACAACACGAGCTTATTATTTGTTAAGCTTGTTGTGGACACATTGGTGCACACGGAGACACCGATCCCGAGCTTATTATTTGTTAAGCTTATTTGTGGGATGTGTCGACAGGTATTGTCTATTGGCCTATTACTTTAGGAAATATTAGATGGAATATTTGTGATTGGGAGTGAAATGTAAACTACCCAATAGGCCCATAGTGCCACACCAATTACTTGCAAATCCTGGATTGTCGACCGGAGTGCTAGCTTCGCATTGTTTGTGTCGGGAAGGCCGATCACAGCCGAAGGAGATTGTACACCAGGAAGGTGGAAGTTGGTGCTATTTTTCACCCTTGTCGTCCGAAGAACTGGTGTACTAGTAGGAAAGTAAAATTCCGTTAGGTTTTCTTTTGAAAGTACTATTGTAACTTACAAGTTTTGACTAGTGGAACGGTTCAATCACGAACCTGGAGACGTAGGCAATTGCCGAACTCCGTAATCAATCTGTGTGCAATTGTCATTATTGTCTTGCATTATTTTAAATTGATTACTTAAAAGGAGTAAATTATTGGCAAATAATTAAAGCCTATAAGGGTCCGAGATTAGGTCGTAATAATCTGATTATTTTTGGATCATTCTCTCACTATGCTATTGTTTGTAAATGAGAGAAATAGTGCAGTCTAAGTTAGTGTAGGACTGCCAAAGGTTGTAGTTTGCAAACGGAAGCTCATGGGATCAAACCACTTACTCCAACACATCCATATGGCCTGGAAAATGCTACTGGAGGCTTCATTTTGGTTCCCTACGCTCCATGTGATTTCGGGCTACCTCAACCCGATGTAGTCGCTTAAGGGCCCTGAGGCCCAATCACGCCATATCTTCGATGGGTGATTTCTCAAACTCCGTGGCACCTAGAGTCATCTCATCAGATCAAAAACTTCCACTTTAGGGAACTCTACAAAATCCTCTTGTGGTTTTTTCCATCTCCATTCAGTTCTCTCGATGTCCTATTATTTGTAAACGCAGGTGAAATAGTGTAGTCTGAGTTAGTGTAGGGCTGCAAGAGGTTGTAGGTTGCAAACGGAAGCTCGTGGGACCGAACCAAATATGCCAATCACATCTAAATGGCCTAGTGAATGCTACAGGATGCTTCAATTTTGGTTCAATATGCTCCTTGTGTTTTCGGGCTACCTCGTATGAGCGTAGTCGTTTAAGAGCCCTGAGGCCCAAACATGCCATATCTTCGACGGGTGATTTCTTAGACTCCGTGGCACCTAGAGAATTCTTTTTAGATCTGATACCTCCATGTCAGGTCCGTCTACAAAATATTCTTGCGGTTTTATATGTCTCCATCCGGTTCTCTCACTGTGCTATTGTTTGCAAACACGTGAAATAGTGCAGTTTGAGTCAGTGTAGGGCTACCCCATTTGGGTGTAGTTGCTTAAGAGACCTAAATGACTAGATGGAAAAAATGCATCGCAAAACATATTTTATTGCTCCATGAGTTCACACAGTACATCATTAGTGGGAAAGAGGCAAGAAAATATCGTTATAGAGCCGTGAGAAAAGGCTTAGCATCCATCAATTCTACCCTAAGGAAAAGAAGGAGAGAGGGGGGTAGAGGGAAACAAATACCAACTCCTAGAAAAATGCCCATTTTTTACAATATATAGGAAGAATAAGAGAGAGAGGAGGGAAGAATTCAAACTTTATTCTAACCAATCCCAAAAGCGCATTGAATTCTACTCTAAAAGCTAAACCACCAACCCTCAATGCCCCCTGCAAATCGGCCTATAACCTGTCAATTCTGCCTCAATTTTCTTTTTGGTGTGTTGATGGAAGAAGAATGGTGGATCAAATCAAATCCGATCTGGTTGTTGGAGCAATCAGATTCTTCATTAATGGCCTAAAATATGTTTTCCCATTTTTTCACCCACCAAATCCTTTTCAAAAATAATATTTCATACTTCTAGGGTGTAGAGGATGTTGATACCTTTCCAAAAAGTCTTTTCCCACCTAAATCCAAGTTTCCAGTCAAAAGATATGGCTGTTTGAAGATCAGGGTCATGGTCGCACAATATTTAAATAGTTTGTCCATACCGGGTCCACGTTGGCAGCATCACACATCTTGAAGATTTAGCCCTTGCCTTTCACTCTTTAAATCATGCAAGACTTACACGTGGTGGCTTCTGTGAGCTCCTCAGGCTCCTTCATATTTTTCCTGAGTCCTTCTTGCTTCGCCGGGTATATGTCTAATTCTAGACATCTGGAGGCCTTGTGCTCATTTGGAAACTGTCCCAAGACTTTACCTTTGAAGTTACAGTCGAGACACATGGAGGCTTCCACTTACCTTTTGTACTTAGCTGATTCGAGCCTGCTCCCTTTTCAGACCTGGGACATGTGGAAGGCCTGCGCTCGTCTGAGACTTCATTTTGGGGTCACTCCTTTGAAATTACACTGATGTGACATGTGGTACCATCCGCTAGCTCTCTATACTTAGTCGTTTTATGGCTGACTTTGTCCCATTTCAGACCTAGGACACGCGGTGAGCCTGCGCTTGTTTGAGACTGGTCCTTATGTTGTCCCTTTTCAATTTGTGTTATTGAGGCATGTGGCACTCTCCGTTGGCTCTACCCCATCTTAAATTTTCAACGGCTGGTGAGACTTTTTCTCTAACTCCTGGTTACGTGGCATAACTGGCACTCATTTTAAGACCACTCTTTGGACCCAACCTTGGTGTTCCGCCGAGATGGACACGTAAAGGCTTCCTTTGTCCTATCTCAAGCTTAGACCTTTCAATGACTGACTCTATCCCTATTTTTGACTCTGAATGCATGTAGGGATGGAGTTTGTTTAGGTTCTCCTCTTTAGACTCAACATTTGGATAAGTTCCAATGAGGTAGTGAAATATTCCACTAATTCTTTGATGCTTAACAATTTTAGGCTTGCTTTGTCCCTTTTTTGTAAAGTCTGAAGACTTTGAGCCTTTCTCTATTTCTCTCCTTTGAGCCTGTAGTTTTCTTTTGTGTCATTCGGCCTCATATGTGACCTTTATCCTCCATTATAGAGCCCTCCTGTAACTTGACTATTGGATTTGAATCATAGACTCGTTCGAAGGAAACGCCTCTTAGAATTCTTCTTGTGCAGGGTCAGGTTTGATCAATTTTCCCGGGGGGTTAAATTGAGATAACAATTTTGGGACTCATGGGGACATCTTCTTGCTAGATGTAGAGACCAGTAGCCTTGTTGCATCCATTGGGCATGGATTCGTGAATGATGGCCTGGTACTGATCTTGTCCTTGAAATGGACTCCCTGATTGCTTGCATTTACTAACTTTGAGCTTGTCCTAGAAATGGACCATCTCGAAAATGATTTTAGTTGCTTTGTATTTGTCTCATTTGAAATCAACAACTATACATGTAACTATGGGTCTCTCTGTTGCTTATTTTGAAGGGTGTGGCGCATGGTACCTCCGGAGCAATGTGAACAAAACTTATGTATAAAGACAAAATCATAAATGCCTCAAATGAGACATGCAGAGTGTGCAAAAGAAATTCTTCTACTGAAAACAAACCTAAACCTACTCCTACACTAACCAGAGGGAAAAGGGACTCAGAAAAATCATGCAACTGGTAGGGAGAAGTAGCTTTTCTTCCTCAAAAAGGGGTAGCCATGCAAATGATTTGACACTGAATATGCCTACTTGCATGAGTGAAAAACTGACTAGAAACCGGTCCTCCACCGAAATCATCAAGGTATCTACATCAACCAAAAATACGTCCTTAAGCTGATTGGTATTAGACTCTTAGAGGTTCTGATGGTGACCCTTGGTCCTTTGAACCTCATCCTCATGCCCTGAAGTGGGCATGACTTATTTTGGCTTCTCCCTTGGCTCCAATGAAGCCAAGTACCTGATTGGGCATGGTTTGATCCTTTGGATGTGCGCATCGCTTTGAAATTCAACTCCAAAAATGGAGTCTTCCTGCTGACTTCCCTTGGTGGATAGTGTGAGAGAGATGATGAAATCCTTTAGCTCCTTCCCTTCCTCCCCCTGTAAATTGAGGCAGCACTTCAATAATGAAGTCAAGATTCTCCTGGGGGTTGTAAAGTCTTGGAAAAGGGTTGGCCCGGGGACAAGGTGCCCTGAAATCAATCCTGAATGCCTTCATCTGTGTTGTAGCCCTGGAATGCACCATGCTAGCCTCCATTATTTGGATCTTTTCCAACATATTAGTGTTCTCCATATAATTTTCACTATCATATGCGTCCCCTTGTTCTTGATAAGCCCCATGGCAAAACTAGCTCTGACACTACTCATAAGGGTAATCATAATGGTTCTAGATTTGATCATAATGGTGATCTGGAGGAGTTGGGAAATACATTAGAGGCGGACTACATCATTTTTCCTTTAAGTGTGAGTTCTAAGAAGGAAATGAAGTCATGATTACACAACCTCAATGAATGACAAGATATGAAAGAGATGGAAGAAAATGGATGGAATGGATGTGAGTAAGGTCTACAACTTCAGAGATGGGTTGTAGACCAGATGGAGCACCATATGTGCTTGCATATGCCTTAAGAGGATGAATCTTAACAGGAACACACCACCATGCTAAGATTAATTGGTAAGGTGCTTCAGACCTATTCCATCGGGTGTGCCAAAAATGTTAGTGCAAAATCATAGCACCCCCAAATGGCCTCAGATCTGGGTGGGACATTCAATGTGATTACATAACATGCGACCATCTCTCAAGCTATGGGAAATGAAAACCTGATATGGCCTTCTAGAGAAAGTCGGCTCTTGCTTCCAAATCTACCTGCCACAAGCTACTCTTGTGCAGGCCAAAACTATTATATCCTAATTTTATCATTCCAAGGGGACAGGGGGAGAGAGAGGGTGAAAGAGGGCCTACACTAAGCAGTGATACACTAGAAAAGGAAGTGGCTAGTCATGGATCCAAACTACTTAAAGTGGAGAGAGGTGAGAAGAGAAGAGGGTGGACACGATGCACCACAATCTAGAGATAGATTTCACACCAAACACCACTTTGAACCCACTAAACATAGCTCCTAGAACCTGCAATAGACATCAAAAATATGCACAGTATACCCTGCAACAATGAGAGGTGGGAAGAGACAATAAAATAAGGGAGGATAGACAAAATGGATCACAAAACATATTTTATTGATCCATGAGTTCACACAGTACATAATTAGTGGGAAAGAGGAAATAAAATTCTGTTACAGAGCTGTGCGAAGAGGCTTAGACTCCACATTATACCCTAAGGAAGAAGGAGGGGGGGGGTTGAGGGAAACAATGACCAACCCCTAGAAAAATTTCCCTCTTTTACAATATATAGGAAAAATAAGAGAGATACAAGGGAATAATTTGAACTTTGTTACAACCACTCCCAAAAGAGCATTGAATCCTTCTCTGAAAGCTCAACCACCCACCCTCAATTCCCCCTGTGAATCCACCTAAAACCTATCAAGTCTACTTCGATTGTCTGTTTGGTGTGTTGAGGGAAGAAGAACAGTGGATCAAATAAAATCTGATTTGCTAGTTGGAGCAATCAAATTTTGCGTTAATGTCCTGAAAGATGTTTTCCCATTTTTTCACCCTCCAAATCCTATTAAAAAAATATTTCATTCTTCTAATGCATAGAGGATGTTAAGACCTTTCCAAAAATTCTTCTCCTGCCTAAATCCAAGTTTCCAGTCGAAAGATATGGCTGTTTGAAGATTAGGGTCACGGGTGCACAATATTTAAAGAGTCTGTCCATACCGGGTCCACGTGGGAGCCTCACGCATCTTGAAGATTCAGCCCTTGCCTTTCACTCTTGAAATCATGTCAGACTGAAACGTGACGGCTTCCACAGGCTCCTTAGGCTACTTTATATTTTTCCTAAGTCCTTCTTACTTGGCGGACATATGTCTGATCTTGGAAATGTGGAGGCCTCAAGCTCATTTGGAAACTATCCCAAGAATTTACCTTTTAAGTTACATGGTTGAGACATGTGGAGGCTTCCGCTTACCTTTTGTACTTAGCTGATTCGAGCCTGAACCCTTTTCAAACCTGGGACATGTGGAAGGCCAGTGCTCATCTAAGACTCCATTTTCGGTCACCCCCTTGAAATTGCGTTGATGTGACACGTGGCACCATCCGCTAGCTCTCTATACTTAGTCGTTTTATGGAAGAATTTGTCCCATTTTAGACCTGGGACGTGTGGCGAGCTTGCGCTTGTTTTAGACTGGCCCGTAGGCCATCCCTTTTCAATTTGCATTGTTGAGGCATGTGGCACCTTTCACTAGCTTTTTCCCATCTTGACTTTTCAATGGCTGGTGAGACCTTTTCTCCAACCCTTGGCTACATGGTGGACTGGCGCTCATTTTTGGACCACTCTTTGGACCCAGCCTTGGTGTTGCGTCTAGATGATGCATAGAGGCTTGTGTTGTCATGTCCTGAGATTGGACCTTTCAATGACCGGCTTTGTCCCCATTTTTTACTTTGGACACGTGGAGGGCTGGCACTTGTTTGGGGTCTCGTCTTTGGACTTAACCTTTGGATAAGCGCCAATGAGGCACATTGAAGCTTCCGCCGATTCTTCCATACTTAACCAATTTGGGCTCGCTCTGTCCCTTTTTTATAGAGCCCGGAAAATTTGAGCCTTTCTCTTTTTTTCTCCTCTGAGCCTCTAGTTTTCTTTTATATCGTTCAACCCCATATTTTACCTTGCTCCTCCATTGTATAGCCTTCCTGTAACTCGACTCTTTGATTTGAATCGGAGGCTCGTTCGATGGAAATACCTCTTAGAATTCTTCCTATGCAGGGTCGGGTTTGATCAATTTTGTTGAGGGGTAAAATTGAGATAACAGTAATATTTTCTTCATCACATATCGGAAAAACATATTCACTTTTGAGTTGGGTTGATTCTAGCTCATTGTGTTGTTTCTTGTCTTTGAACCTTCCTTCTATTGATGGTAGGATGCGATCTTCTTCCATGAAATTTAACATTTGTGAGACTCATGGCTTTATTTTTTTCCACACCTTTTGCAAAAATAAATTATTTTTCATTTTCTTATACCCAAGTTATTTTTTCTTCCTTAGGGATTTTTTCTTTTGACTTCCTTCATTTTTCAAAGATGAGGCTTGCGAGGAAGAACCCTTAAATTAATTTCCTTTTCTAATCAGCATTGAAAATGGTTTTCTCTTTCATTCATATATTCAACCATTTGATCAAATGTTAGAGCCTTTAATTAATTTATTTCTTGTAAAGGATCTGAGTAGGTTGAATATGTAGGAAGAAGGGTTTTTGTTAAAGCGTGTGTGCGCGTGCCCACATACACACGCACGCATGTCTTTTTTTTAACTAGTGGCTTCGACATAGTTCTTAATTGCATGAATGTAAAAGGACAAACTCATGACATCACCCTTCCTCAGCTCAAGTTTGAACAATGTTGATGAAAAACTATAACAAATCCAATTTAAAGTGAGAATCATACAATTCATTCAAATTATTGAATTCTTTCCATGCAATATCATACCTTTGAATGTGAAGAAAAAGAATGTATCAACTAAGGCCCTCATTAAGATTAACGTTTTCAAATTATTTTTCTTCTTTATGAGGGCCTTAATTTGAAATAAGTTCCCTGTATATAAAATGTCATACATGGTGATAAGTTCCCTATATATTTAGTTTTCTTGCTTTCAAAATGTGTACCTTGAGATAATGAGGAAATGGGCAGTAGTTATCTGCATTTCTCCTTTTTTGAAAAATTTGTTTTGTCTTCCAAACTTTGCATTAAAATGACTTGCACAAATGAATACTTACTAAAAAAAAAATCAAAAAATAATTAAAATGAATTTTCATTTAATTGATAAAAGCATTAAAAAAATACTTATCTCAAAATCAGCCTATAAAAGTTGTCCTCCACACGGCCTTTGTGCCTTTGAATATGAAATTTTATGGGAACTTCCACTTTTCATGTAGGTTTTAAACCAATCGATTGTGTGAGAAGATCTAATCGGGTAGGCATAAAAAAGGATAATATTTATATAATAAAGACAGGACTTATCTTGTTATGTTATGATTTTTTCTCCTTGCCTAAGCGCCACCTGAAAGGTGATTTGTCTGTTTTTTTGGCCAGCACACACTTTTAGATGCCTCCAATAAGCCCTTTGTGAGGATTAAAACAACCTTTATAATATAAAAAATTTAGTTTATCTACTCATTCTCCTTCACACTGTAGTCCAACGCACCATATGCAGTAACAAATTCACCCAATCAAGGGCTGTGCAGCCCAACAATCAAAAGAATCGCTAAAATCACTTCCACATAATCAACTAAGGCTGAAAGAGATTAGATAAATTAGTAGTTAATTAATTCAAATGAAAAAGGGGAAAAACCACACAATCTTTGAGACATCGACACCAACGAAACACCCTTCATCTCAGCTGAAACGCCACATTGGAACTGATAGAGCCAACAAATACATCATCCTACTCAGCTGAAGATTAAAATTCTATAGAGTTTGATTCACTGTGAATGAACATGGAGAATGGAGAATTGTAGGATGAATGGGGAGATAAAATTATTGCAATTTTGGAGTTTAGATACCCATGTTAGATTAGGTATAAGAATGAAAAATTAACAATATTAGTGAACCCAAAAATTTTATTACCATTATTTATTGAAATGAAGAAGATTACAATATATAAAGTCAAGATTTTGGTTCAAAAATTTTATTACCATTATTTATTGAAATGAAGAAGATTACAATATATAAAGTCAAGATTTTGGCTATTAATTTCCCCTTCTTTAAGGTGAGTCTTCTTATTCTTTTAAGAATGACTTTTCATCTATATTAAATTAGGAAAAAGTTTATGATACCTAGGATTAACATATATTACAATAATGTTACAAATCTCTAGAAACGATTAATAAAAAATAATTTTAAAATCATGGTCAAAACATTTATCTTCCCTCTAGAAGCAATTCCTATGTCTAGGCTTACTTGTTACTTCAAAAAATAAAAAACATGAAGACTAACAAATGGCCTAGGGTTATAACAGGTGAAGATATAGATGAAAGAAATGTGTCGATGAAGAAGAGCTACAAATAGATGAACAGATGGATATCGGCTTAGATGAATGCCTAAATTTTAACAAAGGCATCCAAAATTATTTGAATGAAAAATTTAGAAAGGCGATGTGGAGGAAGAAAACAAGTAGGAAGCATCCACACTATAGATTTCAACCCACGTATGAACATTGTGAGAAAACATATATAGGGTTGCATATTAAATGGAGGGAAAAGATCATCATTACTTAGATAAGGACTAACCCCCATAGGCTTAGATTTGAGTCAAGAAGATGGACAACATCTAAGTAGTCATAGGGAGAGAGGACTTCTATTTTATGCAATACAAGGATAGTTCAAACGAAGGAGTTTTTATCCCTTGAATTTCTAAAGTACACAAACATCAAAGTCATGTTTGTAGAAATTTTGAAAGTTGATTCAATGATAGAGCTATTCGAGCAAAGAAAAATAAATGATTTGGATGATGCTAACACAAATTAGTAAAACGAGGAGCATTCTTCTAAAAGATACCATTAAGCCCAAAAGTCTTTAAAGAGTTGGAATTATTAGTGGTCTCATAAATCTTCATTCTCATAAACGTAAATAAAACCATTTCATTTCATTCCTCCCCTCTCATAAATAAAACATATAAATGATATAATCACTATAAACACATACACACTCACACATACAAATTAATTAGATACTATCATATTAACTAGGAGTGGCAACCATTTACTACATTAAAGTTAATTTATGATGACTTGTAATTTCATGACTTATTCAAGCCTCAGTCAAGAAATTGTTCTGAAACTTTTCTTTTTAATTAGTATAGCATTTCTTAAAAAAGGTTTACAGTTTTTTAATATATGATTTGAAATCAGGCTAACTAATTGTTAATGTAAGTGTACACCAAAACATTAACTTAATGCTTTCCAAGATATTTTATTTTTTAAAACTTATTTTAACTTACTGTAAAAGGAGCAAACCTTTGATTAAAATAATAAGATAGAGTTAATACTGGATTGGTTTATGAGTCGACTATTGAAACATCGTATTTGCATAATTTTTTTTCCTGCCCGTCTACTCATACGAAAATTCTATCGGTATTATACACACTGCATGACTTCATCATCTAATCAGCGACTCAGGATTTTACAATAATTGAAGCAGATATCTATTAAACAGATGCTAAGCTAGGATTATTCGTGGATATACGGTTTCTGAAAGCCTCTCCAAACATTCGTTCAACAGAGGATACTGTTTGCGTCCATTATTCCTTGTTAACAAATAGGGTATTTTCCGCATGTTTGCTATTTATTTATTTGTTATAAAAAAGGGAAAGTTTCTATGTTTATGCTAGTATATAGTTTAATTTAATTTTTTTTAAAATAAATTACTTCTTATTAATTTATATTATTTTGAAACAATTTAAAGTTGAAATCGAAAGGAGATTGTAGAACAATTATCTATAGAAAATTTGGTTTACTTTTCAACGCTGCTATCAGAATATGATAATGTTAAGAAAATTTCCGCAATATTAATCCAATTAAAATTTATTATGAATTGTTTGACATTATACCTTTAGCAAAACTGTTTAATATAGAACTTCTATATTTAATTTGGAAAAAAAAATCTCAAATATCTACTATAAAATAGCATTTAAATTGTTTGACAAAAGATTTTGAAACTCCATGCTCTAAATTGTTACCTTACAGTTATTGATTGTATTATCCTAAAAATATGGCATAGGAACATCAAATTGTATACCCCAAATATGTCATAGAAAAAAGTAGTAACTAGACAGTAGGGCTGTGACGCCAAGTGAGAATATTATGCAGAGCGGATTCATCTGGCATTCACCTTCCAACTTGCCTTCCATGAAATCGCTCTGTAATTCCTCCACATCATGGCAACGCTGTATTACCTGACCGTGGTCGTTTGTCCTTTTTGTCCACTCCAGTGCTCTCTGTAGGATAACCGCACCATCTCTGGCATTCACCTGACACCCCATCATGTCCTCCAACTGCATACTCACCCCACGTACCTGCAAATTCATGGTCTCAACTCTACATATCATCACAATATTACATGCAGCTAACTTTGGGGGTAACCCATTATCATGATAAGGCAGAATGGATCCAAAACGTATTGTGAAATCAATACCACCACAACCCCAATTAAGCCTCTGCGCTTGCAGTGTTCTCCAACTGGAAAGATTCACAGCATGCTTTGTTTTCGTGTTTATCAGGATCCAACTCAGCCTTAGGTTTCTCTCAACATCTTCCTTCTCATTAATAGTGGAAATTGGAAAGAGGCCACCCTCAGAAGTATCACAAGGAAGATTTATTACCAGTGGAAAAATCGTAGAAGACCTGTTATCGATCATAATATCATGTGCAGCAGGAATTTTCCAAGAAACTTCAGAATAGATTGCTTTGTTGTTGTAGTGAATATCCACAAGGGATACGAAATCAGAAAGGGAAACTGTGTCGTCATGAACCTCATCGTCATAGTCCTCGAAAGACGAAGGATTGAAATTTTTCTGATGATCTTCAATCTGTTTGGAAACATCGACAAGGGGAAAACAATTTGCATACAACTTTTTGAATCCACCAAAGGAAGAGATCAAGCTTTGAACCCCCTCGTTTCCAGTGGAAGGCCAAAGAGATCGGCAGAGATGTTCCCAAAGAGTTTCTTGGTCTGCAATGGAGCGCAGATCAGAGCAACAACAACCTGCTTTTGCGAGGGTGATGCCATCCACTCTCTTCAAAATTTCTGACACGATATCTCTGCTTAACGACATTCCCTTACCGACCATATCACATATAGCTCGCTCATCTCTCTAATTTTCTTATGTAAACAAGAAGCAGGAGCGTGTGGGGTTTTACCTAACCTTACGGGGTGAAGTCAACAAGCAGCATGATTCGTCGCAGAAATAATGCTCCCAAAAATAAACCCAATTCTAAATCTAATACTAAAACACACTTGAACTATAAGATATGAACGGATATATATATATATATTTATATATATATCACATTGGTCAAAACTAAATTATAATTGAAATGCTAAAAATTACAAAAACTAATTACTGTTACTGACGTCGTGTTACCGACTTCCCCATAATCTACTCAAATTACTAAGTCACCACTTTTAAAAAGTAGTGATCATGGTTTTGGAGTTGTTCGGATGGCGGGGTCACAAATGTCGTGCCATTTTGGATGACTTAATTAAAACTGATTTAGATATTTCCCATGATTTAAGTACATGTATGGTGACCCCTTGGGTTTTTATGGGCAGGGACTATTGTCTATACAAAATATATTATGGACGATATAAATTATAGGATTTCATCATGTATCTATTAAATAATATATTATTGAGTTAAAACGGTTAAAGTGTTATTTTTTAAATAAAAATATTGTATTATAATTAGTTGCATCATTAATTATGTATTAAATTTTTGAAAAATATTGTTATATACATTATATATATATATATATATATACTTTTCACATATATAAATACTTTTTGTATAGAAAATAATTTCCATTTTGATAAAGTAAATATGTTATAAATTATTGAAATGTTGCTTTTAGCCTTTCCATCACAACATATATTTAGAGATCACATATTATGGGTCTTCTAACAACTCTTTTGGTATACATGGAAGTCTTATCAACAATTTAAGACACATTATTATTGATAAATTTGTTTTTTTAAGCTACTTTTTTAAACTATGAAAAGTTGTTTATTAATTGAGTTGCTACTACTAGTAATTTTTATTAGATATATTAAAAAAAATTGGAAAGAGGAGATTAGTAATTTTATCATCTAAAATATTATCAATTGAA
Source organism: Taxus chinensis (assembly GCA_019776745.2). Taxonomy (NCBI): domain Eukaryota; kingdom Viridiplantae; phylum Streptophyta; class Pinopsida; order Cupressales; family Taxaceae; genus Taxus; species Taxus chinensis. The sequence goes on from JAHRHJ020003151.1 coordinate 67,795, forward strand.
TTTTCTATATTTAACTATTTTAATTTTTGTTTTGATTTAGTTTGTGTTGATAATTGTTATGATACACTACAACACAATTTTATTTTTATTAATGATACTCCAAAATGAGTTGAAGAAGCAATTTACCGAATGATAATGATGAATTGAAATAATAAAAGTTATGTTAGAAAAATTTACATCGTATATATACCTTATATTTGTAAATAATAAATATTAAACTGCTAAAGAGCGTCATAAGATAAAAACTAGAAGGAAATTTGTCAACATATAACTGAAGGGACCGGAATGACCATGTCCAATGTCCTCTATAGATAAAGAAAGCAGAAATTTTTTAAGTGAAGGATAGATTTGTTAAGATATGTTGTGAAAGTGAGTCATAATGTAATGAAGGTGTAATACTATGTCAATGCAAAGAATTCGACCATCTTTAAGGCTTGGGACAATGAAAATTCTCCTAGTATTTTTGAAAATGATCTTAATTTGATCATAAGGTTAGTGTGCCATTTGAATAGATCTTTGCAAGAATCCACTATCTAGACAAAATTGCATGTAATCCGATTGAGACCGTAGATATTGATAATTCATCTTTATTAATGCTTCATGGACTATACTAGCACTGTACTGAATTGGTTTCAACAGGATTTTTCTTGAGATAAATTTTACCACAACCTTAAGAATTACACAGGAAAAAATAACTATGTGGTGTCTAAGGTTGTAGATGCTCTCGCAAATCTACGCACATAAATAATTTGTTTTCCCTTTTTTCAAAACAACCCAGGAAATGCAACAATATTTTTAAACGTGATTATTGAGAGTTATCAATGTTTTGTACATGTTGTTTCTTGCGTTGTCTACAACCATGTGATTTTTAAGGAATATAGTTTCTCCATGCTTACACTGTGAAATCTAAATGAAACTTTTCATTATTATTCCTCTTTATGGAGGAGGGTTATGGTGGGAGGTACTCCCAATGAGAAAAACTACGATGTGGAGTATTGGAAGCACGTAAGAAAGTAAGATATATCTAGAGACCAACATTTTGATCTATCCCATTTGTTATTTCACACCATGTATGTATACAATGTATAACGAACACTTCATCACACTCCATATGTGATATTACTATACTTAAACAATTTCATGGAGGAATTTGAAATTATTCATCTATACTAATGGATCCTCATGAGAACATTTTATTATATTAATTAGATATTTTTTCAATTATCATCTTAAATATTTTCTCTATAATTCCTAAGATGTGTAAATTTATCTCCAAATGAACTACATTTTTTTGTTAGGAATTTACTTAAATTAGTGCTTCACATATAATTTGTTAGGTTTTTGTATGGTTGGGCAACCATAGAGTCATACTAGGTTGTATACGTACAATTGTTAGGATGTTATAATAACTCACATAATTGGCCTATAACCATCCTATTATCTAGGAGATTGTTGGCGAGAAAATTTTTCTTGTGGACAAATTTGTGGGTTTCAAGCCAACGCTATGGGAATCTAAGTCCCTCTACTTGAATGGTGCAGCTTCCGTATGTGCATGCATGAAAAAGTGGATTTCAATGGTGGCCTTTCGACCAGAGATCCAACAAGGGCACTCCACTGACCCTGTGGCAAAGCTAGCAATTTCTCACTAGAGAAGAAACTTTGTCTGAGAAGGGGAAAGGGAGTGAGAATGGAGGTAGGAGAAAACTAATGTTGTGAGTAGAATATCAGATGCCCACACACATTAATTAGAAATTTCATTCACATGCATTTATAGTTAGAAGAAAAACAAATCTGCAGGAGAAGCTACAAGACCGAATGAAATTCATTGGTCGCAAGGTACCAATCAATCCCTCAATCAAAGAGGCAAAAATTCCTTCTTTTATTATTGAAGCTAAAGCAAAATTTGTACATAGCTTTGAGAATAGAGGAAAATCTAAGGAGAAGGGAAAATAGAAGAAGTATGGTGTTTTCTGTCTTTTCCAGGTACATAGCACTCTGGTCTTTTTGAAATCAATCGCCCCCTTTGGAAACATCGAGAAGCCATTATATTCTTTGCAAGAAATGGTTACAACTTCAAAAATCCTCAACGCCTTTTCAAATTCCTCTGTTGTGAAGAAAAATGCTCATGGCGGGTTAAAAACCAGATCTTGCAAAGCAAACATTACATTTCGATTTTCCAGTTTAAATATAGACCATTTGATTTGCTCCTCTTGGTCTGAAATGGGTTCCATCCATGTGGTAGGAAGGGATTGGAGTGGTACAGGGGAATGCCCTTTGCATTTTGTGATTTTTCAGAGATTTGGCAATTTGAAATTGGCCCTAGCCCTGCTTTGACTTTTCAACTTCAATCACATAGGCCTGATTGGAAATGTAGGAGTTGTGGCCCTTTTCTCAACATTTTGGCCTTTTTTAGAAAAAGGCTCAAATCCTAATTTCCTCCAGATGGCCCACTGCTCCAATTTGATCCCTTTGACTAGGATCTTATGTGCTTGGTGGACCATTGCTCTTTTCTAGAAATTTTACCACAAGTTTTTGGAAATCAAGACTCAAATTACCTTAGTAACTTTCTCTTGCCTGATTTGAATCTCATGGCATTTGATTTTCAAACCTGAGGATTCAACCATTTTAGAAGTTTTTGGAAAAAAGGCCTTGCGGGCTGCAAGCTTCCAGACTTTCACAAACTTGGTAGCCTTTAGCTTGCAGTTTACTTCTTTGTTTTTAATTTCAAGTGTCCCATGAGTAGGGCATTCTCCATAAGTGAGGCTTTAAAATTTCAGCAGGCTTACCACTCATCATAGTGGTGACAAAGAGCACTTTGACTTTTCTTTTGGGAAATGTTGAGGCTTCACCTGTGGGCTTCAACTTTTTTCCTTGTGGGATTCAACTTTGAATTTCATCTTTATAGCCTGATCGGGGCCGCGGGGAAAATTTACCACTTTTTTCCAAAGGGTCTAATCTCAAAGTCATAAGTTCACTTTGCAAAAATTCCTTCTTCCCCATAATCTTTTTGAGTCATGTGGACCTGATTGCACTTCCATGGACCATCACCACTAAATGGGAATTGGGAAAAGAATCCCAAACTTCTCGAACTGCTTTGAAAATATGCGTAGGCAGAAGAAAACTATCATTGGTTGAGTCTTTAATCTCATGATTTTTCAAAGGACAACAGAGACATGGGGCTTCCAAAACTTAATCATTTTTCTGAACAAGTGACATCAATAAAAAATGGAGTGTTAGAGGATATTTTCTGATTTCTGCAAGCAATACAAAGGTTTGAATGACAACTTTTGCTAATCTTGAATCTTAACTTGGCTTAAAATCCAACAAAGAGATGAGCTCAAGACACCCGTTCCCGATTTGCTATGAAAACGTAAAGTAGTTTTTGGGAAGACAACAATTCATGGCATGAACTTGATCTCCTAATCAATTGTTTGAAAAAAAATTCATCCTTATTCCACTTGAAACTTGCTTGAGGCTTCATTATGGATTTTATATGCCAAATTCAGAAAAATCACTTCAACAAAATGAGGTTGAAGGAAGTTTACCTTTCCAAAGACCATGAATGAAATCCCTTCTTGCTGGAGTAAGGCTAGTGCTTATATAGCTTTGACCCTCTTAGGGATCAATGTGTGCTCCATGTTTGTTCATAATGTGTCCTAAACATCCACTTACCTTCTGTGACTCCAAAAATTCACTTCTTTGTATTTAGAGAAATGCCATGTTTCCTACACTTTGTAAAGGACTCTTCTCCAAATGACGTGAAATATGATCATCCCCTCCTCTTTGAAGAAAATCCATGAGGTCATCAAGTAAATGCCCTCAAAACATATTATATTTGACTAGTGCCAAATCCATTGCTTTGAAAGTGGCCTTCAGGAGTCCATTAACCCAATTCTAAGAAAGTAGGAAAAAGTGCCCCAAGGTGTTGTGAAGGCTTGTTTTGTTGCAATCCTCTTCTACCACCTTGATTTGGTTGTACCCTGAGAATCCATTGAGAAGAGAGAGCATTTCAGATTGAATTGACTGCTTGGAAAATATGATGTTCCATGATTGGAAAGGGTATTTCCCCTCCTTGAGAGATGCCTGATTCATATTTAGAAGTCTACACAAATCCTTATTTCCCCATTCTTCCTTCCTTACTTTTATGCACAATGCTTATCCACCCATGTTGAATGGTGGATAGGGGAAGATGATTCTGTTTATTGAGATATCTTTGTCACCTCTTCTTTGATAACATCGTCATTCTTTGGATTATAGGGCCTTTGTTTTTTCTAAGGGCTTAGCTCCTTGCTTCAAAGGAATGGAGTGATGCATTTCCTTTTCTTAAAAACCTCATTTGATCCTTTTCATCACTAGGAATAGGCAAGGGCATTTGAGTATTTTTTAGCAGAGTGAACTCAAACTTTCTCTTCTCTTCTAGTGACCAGCATTTACCAAGATAACCATCTTTGGATTCTCTGAAGTCCAATGTTTTCTTGATCAAAATAAGATGCACACTGAGAAGGCTGTTTTTCTTTCTCTTGGATGAACCTTTCATGTTTTCAAAGAGGTCTTCCAAAGAAACTAGGCCTTTGGGGATTTTTTTTCCTTTCAATTTGATTACTCCCTCTTCATCAATTCCCTCAATTCCTTCCTTCATCTTCTTTGGGGACAAAATTCACGGTGTGGGTTTTCACTTCCTTCAAAGAAATATTATTAAAGTTATCCCTTTGTTCTAAGAAGGCTAGGATCTGATTGTCATCATTGAAGACATGTCAAGTGATTTGCATTGTTTGGCAGCTGGGTCTCAAACACCATCTCAATGGTAACTTTATCCTTTCCAAAATAAGGATGAGGTGTCACTAATGAATCTGACACTTCCTAGAGAATCATGCCTTTGTCATTCATACTCCCTAGGGATAGCTTCAATGGAGAATGCATCAAAGGATTCAATGCAGTCCCACACTTTGTTTCTAGTAGTCCTTGTTCTGAGTCTAGGATTCTTTCACTTTGAAAGGATCTTGTGGACCTGTTTTTACCACAATGGCCTCTAAGATCACCTTTTCATCTCAACTTGGGAATTCCCATGTCCTCTATTCCTTATTCATGCCTAAAATTAATGCTTTATACTATTTTTTATTATTTTTATTGTCAAATTGCAGCTTGTAGGAAAAAGGATTTACCTCATTGGAGGGAGAGTATAATACTACACATCCCCTGAACCTACCCTGGAACGACTACCATTAAATTCCATTGTCAAAATTTGATCTTCTTCTTCCTCCATGAGAAGTGGAAAGTTTCCTCTTTTTGTGATGTAAGGAAGTAATTTCTGAGCCCACAATCTTGAAAGAGGATGTTAGCTCTTGGATCATCAGATTTCCTTACTGTGAATTTCATTTTCCTGACTGGCAACAACTTCTTCATTTCTCCTTTCACTGGGATAGTTACAGATGACCAATCCATTTTTATTTCTCCACCTAGATCTCTGTAAAAACTTCTACTCAACAACATACCAAAAGATGTTGGGATGTCTGCCACCAAAATGGTCAAGAGTATCTTCTTGTCAGGGTAATCAGCTAGTGCAACCTAAGCATCCTTGATTCTTCCTACCAATGGAACTTGTTTGGATTCCATTGAATAGCATGTGCCATTTACCCAGGTCAAAGTGAGGCCAAGAGAATTTGCAACTTTTTTTGGCATCACATTATCTGAGGCTCCAGACATCTATGATACAATTGTTCAACTGGAAAGCCTTTGATGAGAAGTGACAGGTAAAAAGGCTCAACTCTATTGGTGGTGGAGGCACTGAGGGCTAGCATGTTTTGAGAAGGTGGTATGGATGGTGTGGGAAGTAAGCCTTTAGAATTAGGGCTTGGGGAAATAGAGTTACCACACCAGACTGCCTTGATGAATCTGTCAAATTGGGTAGGATGTGTTTGTAGGTATTCAATCTCAGAGAGCTGAACTTTGGTTTTTCTTGCATGCTTCACAAAGTCAAATGGAGTTATGGTAGATGAGGAAGAGGTTCCAGTAGTGGATGAGGACTTAAATGGTAGAGGTTTTGTTACTTTTTGTGTTGGGTTCTCCTTTTCAAATGTAGCAATTGACTTGGAAGGCGGGTGAGGGTATAGCCTTTGATTGAAATTTAGATGTTTTTGCAAAACCAACATTTAGAAGAGAATTACTCTTAACATCTTTTGAGTTGTGAGAAGAATCAGATAACTTACTTGGCACAGCAATGTGATCCTTGACAACTAGTGAATCTGATTTCTCTCTAGCTGATTCCATGGAAGGTGGTAATGGTGATCCCCTGCTGATGATCTTGTTTAGTGGAGGCTTTGAAGAGCTATCTTCTTTGTTCTTCCTACTCTCAGTTGCAACTGTTGAGGCTGAAACACCATTCTTGGATTGTGCACGAGTGAAAAAAGCACATGAAAAACTTGGAGCTTCTTCATCACCTTCCTCCTCATCATCAACGTATTCAATCAGGCCATTATGCATGCCAACCTCTTCAATTTCAAGATAGTTTTCATAGTCATCCATGCTTTCTTCTTCAGTTTCCTCAATGTATGTTCCTTCTTCTGATTCCCTAGTGTCATAGATGGCATTGACTGGTGGTGCTTCAAGAGCAAGCCTACGAGGAGGTGGAGAAATTATTGGTCTATCAGAGGATTTGGTCTCCTTGGAGCATTCCTCATTGTGATTTGTGACAGCTGCTTCTTCAAAGCAACTAGGTCATTTGCCATTTTTTGGAACATTGGATCAGTGGTGACTAAATTTGAACTCTGAACTTTTTACTTCCCATTTGGTCCTTTCACTTTTCCAGAAAGAATTAGATCATCATCAGTCTCAATTGCAAAGTCTTTAGCTTCCCTCAATGTTCTTGGTTGAGCTCTTCTGAGGAAGAAACCAACTTCTGATGGCAAAGCACTAATAAAGAACCTTTTCAAGTTGTTTTCAGAGGGTACCACATCTTCTGGGATCCTTCTTGTCAACCTATCATACCTTGCTAAAAAATCTCTCATTGCTTCAGAGGTCTCCTTCTTCATCTGAACCAATTGGACCAATGGATCTTAACAATATTTTGTGCTCTTGAACCTATGTTCAAATGCACTTCTTATATCTTCCCAGCATGTGACAGATCTTGTGGGCAACATGTAGAACCATTCAGTAGCCTTTTCTTGGAGTGACTCCACAAAGAGAATAACTGAAACATCTTCATCTTCAACTCCCAACACTCCACAAGTAGTGATGAATGTTGCTACATGTTCTTCGGGGAGCTGAGAACCATCCCCTTTGAATTTTGGGAATTTCTTTCTTGAGCCTCTTGGGAGCTCATGAAGTGGTTGTGGAAGAGCAAGTGGACCAATATTTCTTTCCCATGGTACGTTAGGCCTGCATGCCTCGATCATGATCACGCTCATGATCACCCATTCTATTCTTGCTTCCCACCTTGCTAAAGTTACGGCTTCTGTCTGCTGCTCTTTCATCTACTTTGGCTTGAATTTTCTGATTTCTTCAAGTTGAGCCCTTATTTCCTCTTCCTCTCTTACTTCTCTTTCTCTAACTTGTTCTTTGGTTTCTACGTCAGTGAAATCATCAAGGTTCTTATTAATGTATGGAAATTCACTATCTAAAGGATTAGCAACACTCAGGTTCTTAACGTGACCAGTTGCTTGACAAAGGGGAGGCCCCTGAATTTTGAGCAACTCTTGTCTACTTTGAAGTTCTTCAAAATGTGGGATCAATTTTTCCTCCTTACCTCTAGTTGACCGGGTGTATCTTCTATCAGCCAGCTTGAAATTTTATGCTCTTCTCTGGGGTGCTGGAATTTGTCTCCACCTTTCCAATTCGACAGCATGTTCCTCTTCCAGGTCCAGAATCCTTATGGCAATGAAGTATTGATTGACACTTTGTCTATTATGCCAAATAGCTTCTCTCATATCAGAAGCAATGTCTTCTTGGATGTGAAAGAGTAAATCAGGTCTCTTAACAAGAGGATTTCCTAGAATAGCCATGATTTACCTACAAGGGGGGGTCATTTGAGACATTAATTAGAGACAAAAATATATTTTTGTCTCTAATTAATGCACCCTCCTACTTTTGTCTCAAAAACCCTTAATGTATTTTTTTAATTAAAAAAACTCTCTAGTATTAATTTGAGGCGCGCGGCTTGCAAAGCGGGCGAACTGGGCGAAAAATCCGAAGGCGTGGAAAATGGCCAACAAGCTCGGGTGGGAGGGAAACAAGCATGCACTAGATGGTCATGCGGATTTGATCAGACGCAGAGGAGGAGGGCGAGCTGCAGGTATCCGCCGTTTTGCCCTATTTTGTTTTGTTTTAGCTATGAGCATTTAAAGATTTATGCACAGAAATGGCCGCCGCGATGGTTTGGTTTTCGACCTGTCCGGCCCTTACAGGATTCGAGGGTATATTTTGTGGCAGCTTCTAGCTGGGAACATTTCTCAACTGCCATTTTTTAGATCTGTCTGATATTAGATCTTTGCTTAGCATTCGTATTTCAGATGGTTGCTTAGCATTCGTATTTCAGATAGCATTCGTATTAGATCTTTGCTTAGCCGTCGATAGTGTGCTCAGCTGGGCCGGTGTGTCGGTGGCTGTATCTTTTTCCCTCTATTTCAATACTGCCGCCGCCTGTGCTCCACTTTATCTGACATGGTATAGTCAAAACAAAACAGTCTTTATTTGCAATGGGTTCTGTAGCAGTTGGAACAGTACTGCTAGGAAAGCTGTTGTTATTATCTCCAAACAATCATACAAGATCTAATTGATAACACTAAACTAGAGTTCCTATATTCTACTAGCTCTGCCCCAACCAATATCAAAGTTAAACTCAATCTCTTTAATCCCCAACTTGCCTTCTGGATGGATGGTGATCCTTGAAATAACTTACTGTACCAATTATTTCATATGTTGGATTCAAACCTCTTTGCAACAGGATGCATGATCAACACACTTAGAAGATCCAAATATTGCTTTTTCTTACCAAAATCTTAGCAAATGCCAAAAATCTGTTTAATATGTCTATGGCTCCAGGTCTTAATATGATTCCTTTATCATGCATCTACATTCATGAAACTCTGAGAGCTCGTGCATATTATTGATTGTTGTTTAGGTCAGTAGAGCAGTACTCGACCAATAGGAGAGGATGCAGTAGTATGAATACCAATGTATTACCCAATCTCCATCACATTCGCCAGAAGCTAGAGGAGATGAAATACCTGAACAATAATGGCAGTGTAAAGGATCATGAGAAGCCCGGTGTTGGAAACCCATTCCCACAAGTTTTGATAATAATAATATTCAGAACAAGTCAATTCTTCTATGCCATTGTTGCAGCAGGGCTCAGCCCCTAGTCATATGAGTGTTGATGACGCTGCTGATCCTCTTGAGATAGTGGAAAGCTCCCAGCAGGTCGACCTAAGAGAGTTTCTGGAGCAGCTGGGAGTATTGATTGTCTTCTACTACAAGGAATGGCAAAAATCATCTATGCCCTCAGCTAAAGCTAAAATTAGCAGGATAATACTATGACTAAGCCTATTAAATGATTTTCAAATAAATTTTGAACTCCAGTACACTCATGAATCACTTCCAAATTGGCCTCCTTTGATCATTATGGGATCCCATTGGAGTCCCATTGCAGGATTTCATAGAAAACAGTTACCTCCTGCAAAATCAGAGTAACCAGAGCCAAATCCAAGAGCAAGTGGAAGATCACTTCTTCTCTGAGTCTATATTAGACCAGTCTTTCTCAGGTTCTATATGGGATTTTCAAGAGGCCGGCAACATGAGCAACAAAATAACAGTCATTATTATGAGAGTTATGAAAGTTATCCTTCCACAATACACAACCTTGTGCATCCTACATAATTTTTAGGTTTTTATTTCAAGTTTCCATACGTGTAAAGAACTCATCATTCAGTTCAACTTGATTGTTATAAACCATGCCTGCCATTTTTATACAGGACAGCTATGAAATGTCTTCAGATTAGTCCGTTCCTTTCTTTGCTTGTTTAGATCTTTAGATATGAATTAATTTGAATTTGTAAACCTGTGTCTTGTTTGTTTGCACAAACTATGTTTACCAGCTTCCAAATCTTTGAACATCTCAATTGGTGTCTGTTTTTTTCTTCCACAGATATAAAGGGCTAAGATTCATTGTTTGAATGAAAACAATGTCTCTTCTTGGAAAATGCTTATGCATTCAACTTCATAACCAACCTAATTCATGAGTTTTCTTTATTTCTTATAAGGATCGGCAATTATACAATCTTTTTAGTAACATTGCAAATTTAGTCAAAAATACACTGTGTTATCTTTTTTTAAAATCCCGGGTTGAGTTGGTCTGTTTGCATGTGAGATAAGTGACCTGATTCTTTGCTTTTAAGATAGAAAGAGCAGCACAATCAACTGAATATTTCAATGGTTGTGTGATCAAGATTAATATTGGGCTATAAATTTTTTACCCAGTAGTTTCTATATGGTAGTAAATAATTTTGATAATTTTTGAAGTTTTTATGTGGCTATGGCCGCTCATATTGTCAGTTCTAAACCAGCTTTTATAGTTGTTGGAGAATTTCAAGTTATCTTTACTTGTCTTTGAAGGATACAAAAACACAGTTAGATACCTAGCTTTTAGGGGTCCATTGGCAAGAGAAGCGGCCTATTCTAAGTTAACCAACATGCTTAAGAGCTGATTTGTCGAATTGAAACTTGGTACAGAGATAGATAATAAATATATATTATATATTTTTATATCAGTAATGAAAAACTTAGAAATGCATGGAGATCTCAGACAATGTAATCAATACAATCGAGATTTTGATGTAACTGTCGACCGATCAATACACAGGTGTCAATTCATATATGAGCTCTGAGAAAGCTGGAAATTGAGTCTGAAAACATGTTGTAGGCACTGATCCCCATTATTGTTGTATATGTCTTGCATTGCAGTCGAAGCATGAGCTTGGTCAGACTGATACTGGGAGTGCTTAGATGAATCACTGGTTAAGTCTGAGAATCCATTGACGTGCATATGATCTCCCACAATGCTGGTATTCATTGCTGAGCTGTGATCTGAATCTCTGCTGAATGCAGGTGCAGGTGCCTTGCCATAAATTTGATCCAGTTCTGATGTATGAATGTGATGAGTTTCTGCATCATCTGAAAACTGAACACCTACAAATGCTCCTCCCAAGAAATCTTCCAGCTTTGGGCATTTCTGATCATTGTTGTTCGCATTCATAATTGCTTCAGATTTCATGACTTCTGACTGATTGCTCAATCTCTTCTGATGCCATTCTGCAACAAAATTGTACATGAAAAAACAAATGTTAGGGCCCATTCTGCAAAAATAACTGTGTATGACAACCTTAATGTTAGGGTCCATAGTTTACTGGGTATCACAATGTTTCTGTCAAATCAGTCCAATAAGTTATGTATCACCATAATCATGTTGGGAGTCATGTACGGAGATACCTGACCTGCACTGGTAATATATGAAAAGCCTAATCTGAACCAGTACATCATTCTAGTAAGGAAGCCCTAATGCATGAATACAATATTTCTTTCATCATCTTAACAGCAACCCATATGAGAAATATAAGAATGACATTCTAAACCGTTCGGAGGAGATCATATCCTTGTGTCACAGTGCAGTTACACACATTATAACAGTGTAGCTGATTACAGACTAAAAAAATCACAAACGTTGTATTCTTTGCAGGAAATCAAATCGTTGCCACACCCATTGTAATAAACCCAACACACACTTGATTGCGATGTATCAACATCCTTGATTGCGATGTAAAATAGACCTTTAAACAAATTTTTGTCCTGCTTCAACAAATTGATGCCATTCTGGAACCGGCTGAATGCAGATTCTGTGTCCTTGTCTAAGTGAAAATCCTGTTAAATACCGGAAACAGGTAAGAAAGAAAGTGTACGATGGATGGGTTATTCATATTTTATTTTTCATAAAATGGATTCCCCCCTCATCTCAACTAAGTACATCTTATCAAAGCAACAGGATTTAAAACAAAAAACATTACAGAATTTTAAGGCCACAAATTGCATACCTTTTTGTTAAATAGTGTAAAATTGCTAACAGCAGCGTTGAGAACAGAGAGGAGCATATCCTCCTGTTCGCTTCGTTCGAAGCTGCCCAGTCCATCAAAGTCTAAGAGTACATACAAGTACCTGCTGTCCCCCTGGCCATCTCCATTTTCACATGTTGTAATTGTCATCCAGACACCATCAGTGCACCTGCCCCCTGCAACATCCAGAAGAGACTCTGAAAGATGGTTCAGCAAATATGACTTTCCGCTGCTCTGCTTTCCCATGGAAGATATAACCTTAATTTCACCCTTCCAGCTGTTGAGAACAGCATCATAGAAGCCAAAGCGTATAGAATTAGCAAGCGATACGCTGTCCACGTAGCTAATATCATGGGGTATTTGAAGTCCATCCTAGAGAGCTACCATGGCATTGTTTTCTGCACGAGCTATTTGAACGGGCACGAGGCATACAAGTTTGCGAACCCACATTCCCATTTTCACAGGGGTTTGTTCCTCTGCTGGAACTGATATCAGGTAATTCTCTACATTGTCGGTTAGGAATTGAATCTTCATATTTGTAAAATCTTTATCTTTACCTGCCTTAAGTTGTCTAATAAGTGCTTCTAAATATTTGATGCATGCCTCTCCATAGCAGGGAGCCGATCTGCTGCTTTCTAATACCACTTTGAACGTAATGCACTTCTTATAATCTGGAAACAATGCAGGAGTTGTAGCAAATTTGTCAAAAATGTGGTATATGTATCCTAAATAGGGGCAGGAACCAACAATTCCTGTTTCTTCTCTTTCCAGTTCACGAGCATTGTTATGACTGACTTGTTGCAACTGCACAACTTCCCTAGCTAAAGCAGTTTTCAACACATGGGAAGAAATAACACCAAGGGCATCTGCAGGACTGTATAGTAAAAGTTGATTTTGTGATCCGAAGCTCGTAAATTTCATGTCGAGCAGATCCAAATCAGATAAATTGCCCGCTTGTCCATTCAAATGAATATGGTCTTCAAGTAGCTCATGTTATCACCCAGAACATAAATTTCTAACATGACCCCAGGACTTGAATGTCTTCTTCTGACAAGGTGCTCGTCAACATCATTACCTGAACACAATGAAGAAATAGCCGTCAGCAGAGATGCATGCTTTAAAAGGAGGCCACTGCATCGGAAGAGAAATATGCTTTGCCTTCATCATGGATTTCTACTACTCTTGCCCTGTTTCCGACATCAACCAAGAGCAGCTCCATTTTCCATGGAATTAAATGCATCCATGTAATGATCTTGTTCCCCTTATATGATTCAAGATTAACCTCAACACCAGTCCAATAGACCTTCCGAAATGATTCATCAAACTTGTATATTACTATCTTGCTCCTTTCTTTTCCATATAGAGCCATATAGCGTGTAGATTCATCTAGAGCCAGCAAATCGAACCCCCTCCTAAATGTATATATAGGACAACTCGTGTTATTCAAGTTGTAGCCGACCTTGGGACATCGGTATAGATACAGGCAAGAATCTTTGAAGTTGTGAATAAAAACCATCAACTCGCCGGACTTGAGGACTGCGACTTTTAATAACCTTTCCTGTTCAGGATTGATGGCTACTAATTCAAGTGGCTCCCCACATGTTGGGACAATTGGATGTGTCTCAGAGTTGCTGTTCAATTCATTTAGATCCTTCTTCATAGGAGTTAGCTCACACGCTTTCCACATAACGTCGAACTGATGTTCCTCTACAGTTGACACCTTCACCTTCAGCTCCGCTTCAGAATTTGACCACCAGTTCAGCGGATTATTAATGGAGTATTAATGGGGTATTACTCTAACACTGTTCATATAGGTACTTGATATTGTTCCTTCCATGCAAAAACTATGTCAATCTCCTATGTATAAGAGACGCCACTATACTTGCAAAAAAAATTATAGCAACAAGTTTCCTGCAGAATATGACAACTGGTTTTTCCTGCAGAAAATGACAACTGGTTTTTCATGTTTACATTGGGGCTCTAGTTGCGTTCATCATTAATTTCTCTATGGCACCCAAGCCAAAAAAATATGTGTTTAATCCAGCAGCATAACACTGTAGAAGACAAAGATGGCATTTTCTTCCCTGGCTTGTATCTCTACAGCTACAGTTGTAGCAGTATCAAACAGGACAACTAATATAGAAGCTTCACACACTGTTCTCAGATGACTTTGTATAAACCTCAAAATGGCCTCATATACACAGCCAATCTTCCAATCACTGATTATTAAGCATTGCCATGGTTGGGGCTATGTTTTAGGTAGACATTGAATCTGATCCTGCAGAAATTTATTGTTGGCCAGTTCTCGTAATACGCTTGTGCCAGAGTTACTTAGTGCAGTAATATTTTTGAGTATATATCTCTCTTTTATGTTGTGCCCAATCAAGAAATATGAACTGTGGAGACACAAAACAAGTTCAACTCTCTCAAGAGGACCCTCTCTTTAGCTTATAGGGATGAGGCACTCCACCCCTCAAAGAGATACAACAATGACAACTACAACAATAGTAACAATGTATCATCCTTTCTCAATTCAATGCAACCCAATCGAAATTTCCACCAGCAGCAGAAGAACTTTTTGGAGGCATTGAATGACTGCCACCCAAATTTCAGGATGCCCTACATGTAACACAGTTAGCGGAGCGACTCTTAAGAAATTTCCAATCATCTGCAGAAAATTTTCAATTCATTTCCAAGGGATCCATGATTATTGATGGTCATGGTATTCTGCAGGAAACTTGTTGCTATAATTTTTTTTGCAAGTATAGTGGCGTCCCTTATACATAGGAGATTGACATAGTTTTTGCATGGAAGGAACAATATCAAGTACCTATATGAACAGTGTTAGAGTAATACCCCATTAATATCATCTTTTCCTTTTAATGTTTTTGTCTGCAAAGTTTGTACATAAATATGTGCTGCAGTATTGGGAGGGACAAGTTTGCATAGTTTTACATCTCTTCTCCAAGATTTACTCTGTACAGAGCTATAGTATGATTAAAATTTCAGTTTTTATTAGTTACATTATTCTTTGTGTGTGTGAATGTATCATATTCACTTTATGGACTGTTGGTTGATCATAGCTAACAACATAAATTTCACTTCTGTTTATAGCACATAAGATTATGCAATGTGGATTAGAGATTGCCTCAATTATGTGGAACATACTAGAGGCATGTCAATGTGATGTAACAACATCCAGGTTCACAAACAATTCTTTATCATCCAAAAACATTTAGATCCACTTGAATACAGACTTGTAGAATGCCGCTCCACGTTTGAGCATGCCACTCAAACCTTAGTGCCTTGACTCTTTTTTATAGAAGCCACAGATGCCTACCCAATCTGCAAAGGCTTAACCTTGTTGCGCAAGCCTATACTTAGCTGTGCATCACTATTTGTGTCGTACGAAACCTTGGGACCTTGTCTCTTGTTGTGCAACACTTCTATCTTGCATGTTGAAGCCACGAAGCCTTGCATATGCTGCCCAAGCCTTTTTCAATGCCCTGATGTATTCTGGATGTTGCCTAACACTGCTGATGTATTCTGGATGTTGCCTAACTCTTTAGGCTTGATTAATGTTCCTCGTTGTTAGTATAGTTTTAATGTTATAATACATTACAGCTGAGCACACTGTAACTTATTCTCGGGTTTGGAAAATTCTAAGATCAGAAATAAAAGCTATATTCGAAAAGATTAAGTGGAGTAACACAATAATAAAGTAGAATAATCTCTTGTCATTATAATATATAATCACAAGATACGTGCTTTGATAAGAGGCTTTTCTGCCCTCCTTTCATTTGAGAAAGGAATTAAAATATTTCATGACTTGTACATTTGGGCAGAGAAGCCTCTTATCAAGGCACATATTTGGTCATTAGATATTATAATGACGGAGCTTGTAGAGTATAAATTGGATTGATACTGGATACTAGACAATGAAAAGCAATCTACTTTATTTGTAATGAAAACAAAGACCTATGATAAGTTCCAAGATTCAAGTTTGCTTCCAAGTTAACCTTGTAACTTATCATAGGTCTTATTGCAGCATGGTTTTGAATATGTGGACCTTCTCATGCTATTTTGTTTTCATTTTTAATAAATTAGATTGCTTTTCCTTGTCTAAGTTCTTCGTCTTTTCTTTTTTTCCAGGTTTCATTGTCTTCTCTTGCTCTAGTTGGTGTGGAGTGGCTTTACTGCAAGAAGGTAAGATAAGATGACATTCTAGTCCTAGATATATTGGTAAATAATTAGAATGTGCAGATACTTTTATTCATTTTTTAAAAATATTTTTCTTTATTATTATGACGAGTGTTACTTTTTTTTGTAGGACACTATTACCTAATTAGCCACTATTCTTGGAAAAAATGGAAAGACAGGTACTTTCATTTTCTGCCACTTGTATTATTTCTTTAATGAATTTAATCTCAATAAAGATTAATATTATCATAGTCATGAGTTTTTTTAATAATACTCAGATCTTAAATAACACTCATAATGGACCCTATTTTAGCTTACAAAAAATGGATTATGAAACGTGGCTTATTTAACAAGCCACGTTAAACAAGCCACGTTAAATAAGCCACGTTTCAGACCCACAGTGAGCGTTTTAGGCATCTCATAGTTCAAACTAATGATGTTTTAGTTTACGAAAACATCATAACAGAATTACCCATTTCCAAACTATAAAAATAAAAGTCTCAAGTTGAGAGGTAGATGCTCATTATTTAAAGTATATGATTTATGCAGGAAAATAGTATATCTTCATCTGAATGTTCAGATGAACATATACCAAGACCTACTCCAGGGACAAATGAATATTTTAATGAAATGATATATTGTACTTGTGAAAAGTGCAAAAATAGAAAATTAAAGAAGCGTCGACTCGTTGGTATCCATAGGTTGAAGTATGGAGTTTATATAGAAGAGGTATACTATAATGAAATTTCAAAAATGCTTGTTATTAAAAAATATAAACTTTTCATATCGCATTGACTATTTTAAATGATATTGTAATGTTTAGCCAATCCAAGTTCATAACAATGTTGAGGAAAGGGCATATGACAATGATGATAGTGGCACTCACAATGAAGAAGAAGACACATATATGGGTGATACCACTTCTCAATTAAATGAAGATGGGGTGAATGAATTTTTACAAGACTTCTACACATATGCTGAAGAAGTTGATGATTCGCCCCTAACTCAACTTGCTAGGACGCCTCTATACCCAAATGCAAATTTGTCTGTATTGGCAACACTTATGTTATTTTTGAACTTGAAAGTTATGCATGGAATGACGAATACATGCTTCACTGATATCTTGAGGTATATTTTAAACTCCTCTAAACTATATCTCTCCATGTCATTCAAGTTTTGAATATTGTGTATAGTGAATAATATAAAGATCTTTTGTTGTTTTATGCAGACTTTTGGCAGATAAGATACTTCCAAAGGAAAATAAGATGCCTCGTTCACAAAAGGAAGTATCTTCAGCAATGAAAGACATTGGGATGGAGTACAAAACATATGATGCATGTCCAAATGACCATATCTTATACTATGGTGAAAATGAAAATTTACAGCAATGCCCAATATGTTTCACCAATAGATATCGTGAAGATCAAGTGTCCAAGAAAGTTCCTTATAAGGTTCTACGCCACATTCCAATAACACCGAGGTTTGAGAGGATGTTCAAATGTAAAGATTTGGCAAAATTTATGGACTATCATGCACTAAGAAGGAGCCAAGATGGTGTCATGCGTATGGTGGCTGATAGCAAAGATTGGAAGGAGCTTGAAGAAAAATGGCCTGATTTAAGAAATGAGCCAAGGAATGCAAGACTTTCATTGGCAATGGATGGTGTCAATCCTTTCGGAGATCTTAGAACAACATACTCTGTTTGGCCGGTTTTCCTTGTTAACAATAATCTTCCCCCTTGGATGGCAATGAAAAAAGAGCATGCAATGCTAACTCTAATAATACCAGGTATATGAACTTCTTAGTGTTATGTTCTCTTGAAAATGATGTACATTTACATGAATATATTTAAATTTTAATTCACATTTTCTTCATAGGAAAACACCAGGTGAAAGATATGGACACATACATGGAGCCTCTCATTGATGAGTTATGCGAATTATGGAAGGGTGTCAACATGTATGATGTATCAAGACCTAGCAATGATAGGATCTTCCTTTTTCGTGCAATACTTATGTGGACAATTCACGACGCTCCGGGGCTCTCTGTGTGTTGTGGTAATCTATTTATCATATTCATTTGTAATCATTCTATTTATGTTGCTGCCCATTAATTAAATATGGTTTCCATACTGATTTTTCAGGCCTACAAACTAAAGGGAAACATGGTTGTCCATCATGTGGGCCAAACACTGTATCTAGGCAATCAAAGGATCTTAAAAAAACCGTGTACGATGAATACAGACACTTCTTACCTCAAAACCATCGTTATCGCATGCATGAGAAAAAT
Organism: Taxus chinensis; assembly: GCA_019776745.2. NCBI lineage: Eukaryota > Viridiplantae > Streptophyta > Pinopsida > Cupressales > Taxaceae > Taxus > Taxus chinensis. Next base: position 86,379 of record JAHRHJ020003151.1, read on the forward strand.
AAGTTCAATGGAAAGGAAGAGGAAGGAGGCGGCCAAAAAGGATGAACCCTTTGAGGTGGAAATCAGCATATGACAAAAAGGAAGGGAGAGCTTATCCATTGGGAATGAAAAGACTATCTAAGTTTTATAAGTTAGATTATTACGAGCATCTCCCAATAGCTCATTTATTTGATACAATGCATATTGGAAAAAATGTGGCAGAGTGCTTATGGAAACATCTAAAGGGAACCAACAATGAAGACCAAATAAAATTAAGGAAGGACCTCAAAACCGTCAATATGATGCCAAACATGTGGTTACATGAAAATAACACATATGATCCTGCGCCATGGGTTCTTACAGCAGAGGAGAAACAATATATGTTTGATACTATGCGTGCCATAAGATTTCCAACTGGTTTTGGTGCGACATTAAAAACCGTATTCACAAGAGATGGTTCAGAGTTTTCTGGAATGAAAACACATGATTGGCATAATTGGATAAAGGTAATTCATGATATCTTATATTTCTTGGTAGTATAATTGAAATTTTCAATATATTAGTAATGTAGAAGATAATATATATTTTAAACGCTATTTTTCAATGTTGGTGTAGTATGTGCTTCCTACAGCAATACAAAGCACTTTCAACCATGACATCGCACAAACAATTTACAAATTGTCCAAATATTTGAGGTATTATAAACCATCATTTGTTATTCAATAATTAATTTTTTTCCTTCTATAAATATCATTTTCAATGTCTTTATAATTGTTTTAACATATATTTTGCAAATATTATAACTGGTGATATGTTAATGCTTGTTACTAAAATTTATAGGTGGGTATCATCTAAAGAGATACATCCAGATGAGCTGAACTATTGGAAGAGGAATGTTGCTCTTTTGATGTGTGACATTCAAATGTGTTTCCCTCCAAGTTTCTTCAATTCTCAAGAGCACTACCTTATACACCTGGTAGAAGAGATTGAACAATGTGGGCCCATCCATCTCAGGACAATGTGGCTTGTAGAGAGATATATGAAGGTCCTAAAACATTTTGTGAGGCAAAGAGCTCGACCTGAAGGTTCTATGGTTGAAGGGTACATGGTTTTTCAAACCATGGTTCATTTATCTGAGTACTTGCCTCAATTGCATCTGGAGGCTCCAAGATTATGGGGTGATCAACAACCTCAATCCATTGGAGATAGAAAACTAGAGGGTCAAGGAACTTCAAAGAGGATAAAAGGTAATCTTAAATGTTAGTAGTAGTTTTTTAATCCTAAGTATTGTATGATGCATCCTTTAAAGAATGGTTAGATCAATGATTAGTTAAATACTTTTTGTTGTAGATGCTAAGGAGTGGGAGTCATTGCATTTTTATGTTGCATACAACTCTAACTTTATGTTAGAATGGATGGAGAAGTATGCTGAACAAAAGAAAATAGAAGATGAAAAGGCATGGGCTGATATATATAATAGACATGGTCAAAACTCTAATAGAGGACTTCCTGCATGCCATAAAAGAAAATGGCCAGATAGATGCTCATGGCATTGGTTAAAGACAAATGTTGAACACGAGGCAACCAAGGGAATGAAAGCAGTGACAAAAAAACAAGTAGATTTCGTTAAAGGATCTATAAATGGGGAGGTAATATACAAATAAAGTATTATGATGAAAATTGTTTAATCTAAAGATTTTTTTATCATTGAAACTATTTAGTTAACTTTTTGTGTCCTTGAATCTAATTGGATAATATGTACATATGCATTTAGGTAACATATTACAAAGCAATGTGGATTAGCGGTCATCATTTTCGAATCAGGAAGATCGATGAGAAGCGGAAAACTTATGATAGTGGAATTTCAGCACCATTTGAAGTGGAGTGTCATTCACATGCATATGACACAAACACAATCACGAGTACACTTCGGTATTATGGAGTGTTGGAGGATATAATAGAGCTTGATTTCACATCTTTTAAAAAAGTTATTTTTCGTGTTGAATGGTATAGGCTCATTGAAGTGGGCCTTGACAAAACTATTTTGTTGCATGAGAATGGATTCAATATGATAAATACATCGAGGTTTGAATCTACTTCTGAACCTTATGTGTTTCCAAACCAATGCAGTCAAATATTTCTTGTTCCAAATTTAGAACACCCTGGCTGGTCCTTTGTGATAGATTATGATCCAAGAGGACGAAGAGTCACCTTTTCCGAAGATGTAGAAGGCCATGATGTAATTGAAGAGGTAGAAGATCCACTTGAAGACATAGATGACCAAGTGGAGGATGATGATAACATGACTATTGATGATGAATATGAACAAGATGAAGTTCCAGAAGGACAAGAACAACATTTTGGTGATCAAATACATGAACATGATGAGTTTATTGATCATCATTTACCTATGGCTGAAGGGGATGAAGATCATGAGAACCATGGTATTAATTTATTTGTGGATCTGGGGCCCATTAATTATGGTGTATTCATGCCTCCAGATGAGGAAATTGTAATGTCAGATGAAGATGATTTTATTTAATCATAATGTAAACCTTAAAATCATTGTAAGGACATAACACAATTTGATATATTTTATGAGTGGATTGCTAATGTTTTTTTCTCTATGTCAATGCATACATTGCACATGTTTCCTTGTTTCATTAAATGTTTCCTTATTGAAGATTATATGAAGATGCACACCTTTTGGTCCTTTTGAATATATATATTTTTTGATACATGAAATGAAATGGAAATTTAGTATTGCATATGTTATTATTCATTTGTTAGTGAAGTTGTTCAATGTTACATGCAACTTTGAAGTTTTTTTTGACTATTAATAATTTTGTTTTATGATATTTTGAAGGATCGTGGCAGGCCCTCTACATATGCACTAGAAAATCCTAACATGAGAGTGCCGCCGAGAAGTAAATCCCGTACCATACTTTCTACATCCAACATTGAAACATCTAGTATTCCAATTCCGTCAAGCATGCCAACACATAATATAGCACCAGAGTTAAGGAGTAACCCTTCATGTGTGGGTTCTCTCCGAATTCACCCTCCAACACCACAACATGCTTCCTTGACAAGTATCATAGAATCACAAGCCAAAATTTTAACACTCCTACCAGATACTCCTGAATTTTATGAAGTTAGACAGGAAGTAATTAAGAAAATTCATGCATTGGAGTCTACATTGCTGGAAAGTAAAGGTCTTGCTGCACCTGAACAGGTATGCTTATGATAATTAATTATTTATAAAATATTCCTAACAGTCCTAATTATCATTCATGTGCTATAAAACAGTCATAACAACAATTTTTCATATTGCATGGTTTACAATAGTCCTAACAAACATTCATGCTCTATACATACAGGAAGAAAATGGCATGCCCCCTGATGTACCTATATGGGGAAGCTACTGTGACCCCTACGACTGCAAAAATCTCCACAGTGAACACAAAAGGAAAGAAAGAGGTTACAATCTTGTTAACCTCAGATGGAAATGTCTTAAAAGATGAAATGGGGTCGAAATTTTTCCAATTTCTATTTCATCGCGCAGAATGCCTATTTGGAAATACCATACAAGTGGATTGGAGAAAGCAAGCCAATTCTAAGAAAGATGAACTCTTTGAAGATGTCATAAAAGAGTTTGGAAATCCCGGTTTTAACAAGGATTTCATAATGGATTATGCACGGAAATTCATTCATTCTAAAAGAGACAAAATAAGGTCAAAGCTAACAAATGACTTGAGATATCCCCGACCAGCTTGGATCACTAACCAAACAACATGGGATGAGCTTATCAAAGATGCCAAATTCAAGAGAAAGTCCTTCAAAAATCCAAACTACATGCCATCTGCACGAGAAGGAGGTAAAAGACGCCTTCGAGATACAACAAAGGCTACCCAAGCTAGGTTGTCAAGTATTGGGTCCCATAAATTGGGGTCGGGTGGGTATAATAGTATTCGTGGGAGCTTGGTAAGTGAATAATTTCTTCTTTTTTTTTTTCTTTTTTTTTTTGGTGACTTGAATGTATTGGATGAAAAATGATACTTGATAAATTAAAATGTCTTTGTACACTTATGTTCACCACTTTCGAAAGGAAGCTTCAGATGAAGATCTGAAATATGCACTAATGCATGGTTCCCAAGGGCTCCGGCAACATATGATAGATCGAGGGGAGAAATTGGTCATTGAGCATGAATCTGAGGTAAGTTTATTATAGTATTTGATGACATAATAAAACATTTAAGTATCAATGTTGTGATAATTTAATTAACTAAAGTATGTTGTTTAATAGGATGTGCAACAATCAAACTCCTTAAAGGGTGCAACTGACAGTGAACATGAAGATGCCACAGAAGGATGTGATGATTTTGTTGCTGGACAAAATGAATCGATTGACCTTCTTGGAACTCATCTGGAAAACAACCCAGAAATCCAACAGACAAGAGTTCAGGATGATTATCATGTTGCACCATCTATTATAGTTCCTTGTCAAAAGAGGACAAAAAAGAATAGACATTTTTCCTATCCGGCTAAATAGAGGTTTAAATTGACTATTATTTTATGAATTATTGGCTATTTCATTACCAGTGAACTTATTGGTTGTTTTATGATTTGAATTTTAAGTATACTAGTGAACTTGTAAAAATTTGAATTATACCTTAGCTACAATCAAATCAGTAACTTCTGCGAGGATACATTGTATGTGTCTTCAACATAACTAGTAACTTGTCTATATTGAAGACTTGCATGCACGTGAGTACAAACTGCACTTCTTGGAGATTGCACTTCAAGGCTTGTTAGTATATATGTTTCTTGAGATTTTCTTTCTGTCTGAGTTCATTCCTATTCCTTTGATAGCCATGTACAGTAAATGTGGATAAGAAATTTTAATTTCACAGATGTGTGATGAAAATCCATCCCATATTTTAATTTCACAGATGTGTGATGCAAACTCATGCAAGCTTCTTCTAATCAGATTTGTATTATTAAATTTGTAGGCTTCTTCTAATCAGATTTGTATTATTAGCTATGTATTATTATTATTTCCCTAACTTTGGAATCAGTTTCTTACTTGAATTGGATATGGGAGGGGAAGGAGGAACCCCAACAAAGTATGGAAAACAATCTTCTACACCACAGGTAGGAGGGGAAGGAGGAACACATGCAAAGATGGAAAAGCCATCTTCTACACCACTGGTAAGGATTGCTATTTTATTTGGCTAAGATCCATGTCCACCTTATATTGCATTCAAAGAATAAAAAGATAAAATTTAGTATAATTTTTCTATATTTTCAGTGTTTATTTTGAATCTTTAGGAAGTATGTTGTTGAAGCATTCAACTAATATTATGGAGTGGTAAGTGTACAGGTCTTAGCCATTATTTTCACCTTATGCGATAGCCCCTCCATGTGCTGTTGTGTATTTTCCTAGAGGAATTTATGGACATCCCTCTGTGCCTCCTGTAAGTTCTATTGCCTTGGATCATGTAATGCATGTCTTTTCTTTCATTGTGTTTTTCTTTCCTAGTAGGTTGATAGTGAAGGAAAGGACCACTCCCTGTGTTACCTATTGTTGAACGAGAATTTTTGGAAAATGCATGTAATCATCATTTTCTTGAGCTGGGAGCATTCCATAGGTATTTGGTGAACGTATAGTTTCTTCCTGTCCAGCTCCCTTCTATATAGTTTTGCTTTATCTTTTATGCTCGACAATTTTGTCGATGGTGTTTTAGGTAGCTATGTTAGCATCTTTGGGGCTGGTTTCAGGATTCCCTGTGGACATGGATTATCTATTACAAGCGCTGCAAGGGATTCTGCTTTCTTCTCTTCAGCTACTTTTATTTCAACCAGAGCTTCAAACGGGATTCAATCTCAATTTGATTTAGGTGAGAGGTGTCCAGTTATGGGGTTGTCATTTTTCTTGGTATGCACATTGCACCTTTTTCTCTATGAGTATGCTCAATTACTATTTCCTGCTTTGGATAAATTAGAGAAGACATGCAAGGCTGGGGCCTGCTTTGATCTCGAGTCATCAATTTCTGAGGGTTTATTACTGGATTTAAGTGTATGGTGGGTTTCTATAGTATGGTACACTCCCGCCCATTCCATAGGCTACTCACCAACCTGTTGTCTGGCTCTAAGTTCTGCTCTCTACTTCATCATGATATTTAGGACTCCTCTAATTTCGAATGAATACCGGTCTCGTAATTTACTTCATCTTTGTGAATTTTGTTATGTTAACAAATATGCTTAATGATGTTCTCACCAGAAAATTTTGTTGTCAAGATAAACATAAGTCCTCTACAGAAATATGGGGATATACAAGTAGAATTATTGAGAGCACTGCTTAGACATATGGAGAGCCCCAAAACATAAAGTAGTACTAGCAAGGAAAACAATTGTGGTAGTGTTTGTCTTTCCCTAATGACCTAATGAGACTTTTTTGCAAATCCATTCCTTCCAAGTGACTTTCTATAAGTAGATTTTTTACTTACAGTGGGATCCTGGGAGATGGAGGATGAACACCCCTGGTTGTGCTCCCATGACACCATGGATTCATTAGGATGTACTTTATCATGGAAATCTAGATTTTTGAATGTTCCAAACTCACAAACTCACGGACTCATGGTAGCATGTGGGTGTTTTTGTTGTTTCCTCATATCTCTGCTCACTGACTGTTTTTGGAAATTGAGTTTGATATATGGCTCGATTCCAGATTATTTGCCTTGCTTGCTTCAGGGGTATTTTAAAACCCTAGTTTAGTGTTAAAAAATCATTTGGACCAAAGATGTTTTTTTTGTATGAAATGGCTCATTTTTGTTACTACTTCCTTGTTTACGTAGATCTATAAATTCATTTTATAACTGGGTTGTGCATTTTACCATGACACCCAATATTTTTGTTAATTTTCGTTATTTTTGACGAACATTATTCCTTCATTTGTTGCTCCAACTCATTATTTTCTAGGCTACCCTATACCTTGTGTCTCTAAGCGTTATCTTATAGCTCTCAAACTCTATTTGTGTTTTGTTTTTTTTACATTTATAACTCTGGCACATTCGCCATTATAGTTGCTGATTCATGCACCCAAGTTTGGGAGTAACAGTGGACGAAAAGTAATGCTTGAATCATCAACTAAAAATGGAAATGAGCTGAGCTGATTACCTTCTAGTTCCAATGGCTAAAATTTTGCCTATGGTTAGTCACTTCTGTTGCAATCAATATGTATTCTGCGTTAGGGATTGGCAAAAAGAGTTTTCACTCACATTAAGATAAAGAGGCTCGATGAGTGGGTCCCAGTGTGAGAGCTTATAAATTCCCACGAGTTGATTTTTTCTTCCCAGTGCTAACCGGTTTGAAGTTACATATGAATTTGAGTCTTATGAATTGCTATGCATTGGTTGTATACTCCATGGAATCCAAAAATTTCTATGGCTAAGTTAGAAATGAATTTTTGTGTTTGCATCTCTAGTGAACTTTTTTTGTTGATATGTCCATTTAAGGGATAATTGTTAGCTTTATTTCATCTTTGGAAAGAGAAGCTACTGGAATGGACTAATGGTTTTTGCATGTAATTGGTAGATCTTTAAATTTTAATTGAAAACAGCCGGATTTTTTTTAGAAAGGGACATCAGGTTATATCTTTTTCCTTGTTTTACGAATTACAAAATTCTCATTATTAATCCTATTTCCATTTTTGCATAGGTTGTATCCAGCCTCTATTTCAATAAAATCCGATTTTCCTTCTGAACATGGAATAACTTATCTAGGACCTAGTGGGTGCCCTGCAAATATGTCCCAATAAAGAAGTTCTGAGGAAATGTTGTGAATAAATAGTTCGATGGCTTTTTCCGTTCTGGTGGAAGCAAGATGATTTGACATTATGTTTATGAAAATATGTTACTAAAACGAGCATTGTTCACAGATTGGTTTGAGGACCTTTAATTAGAAATTACATAGTACTAAAAATATCTTTGGGCGTTGCAACTGCACATTGTAGGATTCTCTGTATTTTTCAATGGATGCTCTTAAAATTGACTAATAGCCCATTAAATGGTTGAAATCAATGGTCATAGGCCTGCTGTTGGTTCTTGAGGTGAATGCAATGGCAGAGTGGCACATTGTAACAAATACGTGGCCTAACAATTCAACATGTTTCCGCATACATTGCTTCTCTCACTGTCCAAGGGTAACTACTTTTGGTTAAATTTCAGGTGTCCATTTCATTTTTCTTTGTAAGTGATTTCTACTGCCACAAGAATGAGTCTGGTTGCATGAACCTTTTCCGGAAGACCAACATTTCCTTCATTGTACTAAATGTATGAAGTGCTTCGGTTCTACAGAGTTTTCATGTGCCACCAGATAAAGGAAATTTATCAGAACTAATGCAATGTTCAAATTTTTTAGTCATTGCCAATTCTGAACCTCCTCTCTGGTTGTATGAAAGATTATGTGAATCTATTTCTTTACGTAGTAAAAGCCAAACTGTTTAGATCTATTTGACACATTGTATGAAAGTTCAATTTTTCTTGTCATCTTTTCCTGGAGTTGGGAGCCATTCAAGTTCTTGTTGTGTGATCTTCTAGACAGTACCTTTTGACCCAGTGACCTAATTAAAATTTCCACTTAAGCATTTAATGAATTTGTATTCTATTGTTTTCAAGTATTTATGAGATCTTCCTGTTAACGGCCTTTGTGTATCTTCTCTTCTCCATCAGCCCATTTGGATATAGCATGCCCCGTAAACCATTTAATATTATTACTGTTTGATAGAGGCAGTTTAGGTCAACTTGTCATTTTGGTTTCGCACATGACACTGTCTGCTGTCATTATTATTCTGTATCTCTTAACAAAAAAAAACAAGTTTGAAGCTTCTGTGAAAATCAATATCGGGCCAATGCGATTTCTTTCATAGGAGGATACTCAGAAATTCTATTACAGGTATATCATGAAAAGTACAATAAGTTTGAATTTCTTCAAACATTGTTCAAAAATATTGATGATTGAGTAAACTGTATTTATCTGTCATCAAGTGGAATTGAGGCCATGTTTCAGTTGCTACCTGTTGAAGATTCAAATATTCTCTGCCATTCAGGTACCTCAACTGGACTTTTCATGATGATTAGCTGAAGTTTTCTTCAAAATACGAACCACCAAGATATTTAGAACTATGGAATGTCAATCAGAAACATATGGTATCCTGAATTGGTTCAAGCTTGCGTTTACGATAGTGCCTATAACCTCATCACATGGTTCTCATGGTTATTGATTGCGTACCTGATGGGAAAATAGACTGATACCTATCAATTTTTCCAACCCAGTTTATTTAACCATCCTTTTTATAAGTCACATTTGTACGAATGTAGCTGAGATGCACTTTATGATTTTGTATTTTAGTAAATTGTTTTTTTTGAAATGAGTTGTGTGTTGGGAGGTCACTAGTACATGGTGGATCAATGTACCTTTGGCCTCTTATAATTGAAGGTTTAGCTTTTGCCCATTCAAATAAGCATCGATGATCAGGAACATTCTTTTCCAACTTTATTGCAATTTTCCATTTGCAGAGTTGATACAAATTCTTAGTCCTGAGGTAAATTCTGTCATGAATATGTTCGCCTAAACCGCCGCTCCTTAAAGACCCATGCCATTGATTGCTAACTGGACCTATGGTCTTAGCGATACGTGAATTCGCAGCTAATCCTACTATGCTTTATTGCACCTGATTTGCTGGCCTCATTGTACCCATCATTTGACAATTGCATTTCCTGAATTGATTTGCAGGGACACTAGTTTTGGTTATAAAATTTAATAAACTTATTTGCTTCAAATGATACTCAAAATAATCATCCATTGGTAAATGGCATTGTCATTTCTAACTGTTTTTCGGGCATTTGAACTTTGTAAGCTCTATACATAGCCCACAGGGACTGTGGAAAGCCCCTGTGATTATTGATTCACTCCTATCCCTTCCATTTGATTTTGAAAAGTCCAGACCCCATTATTTCTCTTGGACAATTTGTGGGACACGGGGGGACAGTAGGGGTTTCACTCAGATTATGATTTCAAAATGTGTACTCATTTGTCAGGTACATGAAATAAGTGTCCTTCTAAATTGCCTGAGGCCCATGGTCATATATGAAAGGAATGATCTGGTCACTATGAGTCGAGTTTTTCATATTCATCTACCATCCAACCAGAATCAAACAATTGCTATTCTTTCCATTTCAGATACCACCTCCTGCTTATCTCATTCTATAAGCATCATTTGTATTTAAAATATCTACTTCCGGTCAAGATCGTTTCTGATGCATCCGTACAGAGTCACTCAATTTTTCCAATGCTTTTTTCACTGGGTGATGAAAAGATTTGACAACATGATAGTCCTTTATGGGAATTCCATTCGATTACTGGAATGACATGTTTGAAGAATTTGTTTAAGGATCTTTGCTCCAATATGACAAAAGGCAACAAATGAGCTCAGTTTATGATTTTGGAAATGTATCCCGCGGGAACAACATCTCTTGTTTGAAAATTTGTCTCAAGATCTTGTCTTTTTAACTATTCTGTGGCATTGTCATTTTTTGGCGTCCATTCAGATTTTGATACCTCATCCTTATTCAATATGTCTTTTTTCCTGTATCATTGTATAACAGTCAATTGGATTGATTTTTAAACTCAGTTTTAGGTTGTCATTCCATAGTTCACTGCTCGAGAAAGGAAGGACAGGGTGCATCGGATATCTAATTCCCTTATCTTAAAGTAGAATTCGCCTGTATGTGGGGACATTGGTCAGGATCCCATGTACATTTTGCTCAAGCATTTAAAATAGTTTTTCATGAGGTAAATTAAGGGCAGACCATATGGATCTAAGTCCATTTTTCGGCATTTCGTTAGAAAGTAATGTATCACCTTCGATGTTTCTTTTTGCGTATTTGTGGGTTGAGTGTTGAGCTTCTACCTCTTTATAGACCATTTATTGCATGTATCTTGCATTAGTGTTTGAAACTTTAAGGCATTTGTTTGAGTTGGATTCAAGTTTCCATTGTTAGGGAATCCAATTTAAATGTTGATTGCTGCCATACTTGAGGATCATTCAGTGGATGACATTGAGCAAAGTGAAATGGGGGTCAAATGTGAAGACACTGAAATGAGCGTAATCTTCATAATAGCTAATTGAGGATGCGATGATCTCTTTTGATTTAAATGGTACAGTCCTTCGAGCACTTATCTGGTGTTTTTTCATCAGAAATACTGTGTTTTGCAGTAATCTTTTCTTCATCTCCAAGCCATTTCTACGCCCCCCTTGCTACATCAGCTTACACTCAAGTGATTCTCATTATTATGATCATGTTTCCATCATTGGTTGCTCTGATTGAGCTTCTCAAGGGCTCCCAAGGCAGGTCAGGTTACAATTTGACCATTTATGTCATAGTCTTTTCCCATTGGACTTATTCGTGATGTTTATGATAGTTTCCCCACATCCCTTTCTTAGGAAGTATGGCAACATTTGGCATCTAACTTGAAGAATCTGATGTCGCTATTGTTAGTTGGGGTCTGATAATAAACATCTAGTTCGGACAATATTATCAATAGTGAAGCCTATTTCTCATTTTTATGCATAATGTATGGGACAGCGCTAACTATAGACGGTGGTAGTGGTTCAAGCATGATTCTCCATTTTTCTTGGTTCAAAATGAATTTGTTTTGGTATATAGGCATCTGTTCTTTCTAGAAGAGTCGTTATCAACAATAAGACTTTAGGTACAAATGGTTGCTTTTGTGTTGCATTTCAATCATTGGTGATTATATCTTCACAGTAATGTATCACACTACCAGAACTGTTTAATAGGTTTGAGTATATTGTTCTTACATTTTGTTGTGCACATCTTAATAATGTTTTCCAGTGTGGCTATAGACATATGGAAAATCTGGCCCTTCAATGTACATAGCTATGGTCAACCTGGGGAATGGATCTATTGTTTTACTGCCCCACTTATGATCCATTCTACTAGCAATGGACTAACATGTTTCAAGTATCTATAAATGGGTCCATTTTCTTTTGGGGGCCTTGATCTATCATATTTGGGATGGATCTTCTTTCGACGGGTGGCGTGTCCTTGTCATTGTAATTTTTCTCCTGAACTATGGACAATGAGACCATCTTAGCTTCCCACCTATGTTGTGAAAGCACAGAACAATTTTTGAACATTGCACATTCAAATGGATGGTTTTTTTGATGGTAAAATGGTCTAGCAGCATTTGCAATCTTATAATAGTTTTGGATAAATGCAGTCAGAATTGTCATTCCTTTTTATCTATGGGCAATTTATCGAATGCCACTGCAAAATTTACTAGCCAAATCTCTGCATAGTAATTTTCAAAGATGGCCAATTCCACAATCCTCAATGTTGAGGACATTCCATTCTTCAATAGAAGAACATTCAGAGGAACAGACCTAATTTCTGAAGCAGATGCTCCCACCAGCCGCATACTGTTTCAAATTGCACCAGTAGTTATCTTTGCACTGCACATTTGAGGCCCAATGACTCTCGAAATGGGTTCTTCCATGCATTGAGGAAGGGCACTAACTGCATTTAAACAGGACACCCTTGTATAGCTGAAGTACATAGAAACTTTGTTCAGTCCAATTATTGTTGCAAACGGCCTTGCAATGTTGATCTGATTTGGACAAATTTGGTAATCATTAGAAATTTTTCGTTACAACTGAGTTAATCCAGCCTGCCAACTTATGAACCATTCACCACACATCGATTGCACTTTTCCATTTGGATTTTCTACAATGCAGTTTTCTGCTTGCATTTAGACAGCTTTATTCGATACATCCCTAATGCTTTATCTATACAACGGGTGAAAATGGGATTTCTGTTTGTTGCACGAGCTTCAGAGTGGCATTAGAGGTCAAAATTTTCCACAATTTGTGGTTACAGAATCTCAGACAGATCTCTCCAAGCTCATTGGAACATCAGCCTTTTCTTTAACCTTCTTCCGGATCTGAAGTGGCAATGTCACCAAGGCTCCAGCCCTGTAACTGGCCCTGACATCAGATGATCCGTCCTTCCCTCGCCTCATTGAGCTATCAAACGCATTTTTTCATGAAGATATTCACTCAATTCAAACAAGAGTAACCGTGTACTATTCAAATCAACATGCCTCCAAATTTGTTTTGCTATTTCATGGGACAACGCTAACAAGCTTCAAACCTTTGCAAATTCTGAATAAACAAATTCAATTCAACTCATCCACGATCAACATGGTTCACTCTAGGTATGGGCTAAATCTTCTTTTCCACAGTTAAAGAAGCCATTTCAGACAGACTTTCTTGATAATATTCTTTTCGGGTGAAAAGAAGGCATTGCAGCAAGTTCAACCATTCCTCCATACATCTTTGTTAGAAAGTTTTCATGGGATCTTTTACGAATTTGTAACAGCTTTACAGGAAACTCATCTTTTAAGTCCTCTACATCAGCTAGATCAACATCCTTGATTGCTATGAAGAATAGTCCCTTGAATAGTTTTTCATCACTCTTAACCAAGTTTACCCCCATTTTGAAAGCGTTGAAACACATTTTCTGTCTCCTTGTCAAGATGAAATTCCTGAGATGTAACATATCATATTTCTAGTTAATCTCAAGTATCTACACTAGTTTAAAAGGTAACAAAGCCAAGTAAAACATGCAAATCAAAGCAGAAAATGAAGAGAAGATACATAATCACTTCCGGCCTACCTTTTTATTGAAGATTGTTAGATTACTGATAGCTGCATTAAGGACAGAGAGAAGCATGTCCTCTTGCTCTGTCCTCTCTCAAAGCTCCCTAGTCCTTCAAAGTCCATAAGTACATAAAGGCATTTTGCATCCAATAGAATCGTCATCAATACCCCATCTGTACATATGCCCCCAGCTACATCGAGAAGAGATCCAGATAGATGATTTAATAGGTATGACTTACCATTACTTTGTAAATATGACTTCACATTAAGCTTAACAATGTTCTTGTACTGTTAAACAGATAATATACTTTGTGTCTTATTCCTGTGATTTCCTATATGCATTACTATTGTATCATTAATTAGGTTCATGAAGAATATCTTGAAGCTGGTGCCGAAGTCTTAATAACAACATCGCACCAGGTCTGTGCTTATGATATGCATTATTCATACATTCTTATATGTTTGTTCACTTTTTTTGCCTTCATCTTGGCACCTCTTCATTCATGTGATATTTATGGGGATTTGATTGTTTACAGGAAACAATTCATGGTAGCTAACAGGTCGCTCGGACAAAGCATAGGCTAGAAACATCAGTTGGAATAGCTATACTGTAGGTGCCAAATATGTCTAATTCCTTAAATAATAACACCCCCATTTGGCTTGTCTCCATGATGAAAATACACATTTTCTGTGTTTTATCAATATGTATATATTGCTTGGTAGGTGCCAATGACAACAATAGGTGCATTGCTGATGGACAAATCTGGTAGACAACCACTTCTTATGGTATGAACTTAGGCTTTGATAAAATGCTGTTATAAGGATTTTCATTGCTTATTTACATGAATATTAAGAGAAAATTTTCTTTAGATTGCTACTGGAGGAATGAGCGTCAGTTGCTTTGTGGTTGGATTGTCCTTTTACATACTGGTAATTACACTTATCACATCTTTATATCCACCCATCTTTATTGTTGGGATTTATTTTTCATTTAATTAAATTGTTCACTACAATTAGGATACTGATATGCAGATGCAAATGAAGTAGTAATTCTCTTTTTAATCATTTTCATGCATGTAGTGTAGAATATCCACTAAAGAAAAAATAGATGAATAATGGCTTCTTTTTTGTTTTTCTGTATAGGCTTATATCGGAACATTTTCACTAGGCATGTGTGGAATTCTAGGGATTTTTAATGTCTGAGGTTAGTCCTTGGTATAGTTTATGAAAAATGGATTGATAGTAATGAGTTAGTGATAACTAATTTTTTTATAACAAAAATGTAAAGATCAAGTCGATTTAGTAAAAACTAATTATTGTCCTAATTTAAATGCAATTTGTGAATACTTTTGGCAGAATTGGAGTAAAATATGTGATCATAATTTCTTAGAATCCAATGCACCATCGTTGCTAACGATAAGTAGAGAACTGCATCAAAGTTGAGACAATCAAAGCAAAGAACATGAAGATGATTGCTGTCGATGGAGAGACAATTGCTCAAAAAGGAAGTTGCTCAAAATCGAAGTTAAGAAAAATAACTTCAAAGTAGCACTAGGGAATCATATGGATCACTTGAAGTTTGGTGGAGAGAAGGTGCTAATATTGTATATCAAGGGTTAACGGAATTCAGACACCCTTTTGTATCTTATCTTATTTGATATTAATAAAAATTTGTGGACCCATTATTGGGCACAATATTTAAATCAAATTGTTGTTAATTTATTATATTAATTACCAGACCACTTCGACATCATAGATGATATGTAACTTCGTTGATATTTGGTTATTATGTAGTTTTAAAATTCATATTTTTCATTCTTTAAATTCGTATCGTCTCTAGAGAGACAATAAAAATTGAAATTAGTATTGTCTCTAGAGAGACAAAATGTTAGTATTCGGTATTGTCTCTAAGGAGACAATAATGATATTGTCTCTAGAGAGACGAAAATGATATTGTCTCTCAAGAGACAAAATATGTATCAATCATTATTGTCTCTTGAGAGACAATAATTAGAGACAATATTAGAGACACCCGCTTTGAGACAATAATAGAGACGATATGCAACTTTTTTATTGTCTCTATTTGAGACAATTTAGTCAAATTTTGTCTCTATTAATGTCTCAAATGACCCCCCTTGTAGTAGTGCGATATAATACATTTCAAGCAGTCTGCATATCATATGGTTGGCATTATAATTATAAACACGCCCATTTTGCTTACGTTAGTTCAAGTAATACTATTACATAACTAGAATTAGACCACATCTTTGGTTCATTTGTGAGCTTGCATGGTTTAAGTGGCAGAGTTAATTGAAGATTTATAAGAGGTTTAATTAAATTTCGGAAATTATTACTTGTTCTCCCTTCACTTTTATCATAACCCTTTTATTTTTAATAAGACATTACAGCGGCCTCAGCATCTCAAATGGGCTGAGGAAGCAGACGACAAAAGACACACAAATGAGGAGGAAATAAAGCCGCTGTGACTGCAAAGTTTTGGTCATTTTCAGTCCTAACAGCAAACTAAAGTATGTAGAGATGCAATATTGCACTCTCCTCTTAAATCTGCGTAGAAAAAACAGTCAAGAAGACATAACATAACATACGTAAAGAACAAACACATACACGGAGACAGACACAGACACAGACACATTGACAGTCGAGGATTATCCGAGTATTTTTTTTGGCTTCCTCCTCTTCTTTGGGATCTAAGGGATGAGCTTTCATATACTCGTCCCACTGAGTTTTGAGTTTTTCTTCCGACCATCCTTCAATGTTGTAGCCTTCTTTTCTGAGAGCATCCTTGATCCTTCCTAAGGCTAATTCCCTCAACTTGTCCGTAGCCTTCATCGTGGCATCTGCAACATGATTTTTAATATTCTCGCTAGCTCCCTGGATTCTCTTGACGAACTCAGTGATACTGTTCCAATACTTGGTGAGAAATGTTGCAATAGTATTGGAGATGTCTTTTACTGCTTTAACAGCACTAATTCCAAAGATCTTCGACCTGAGTCATGATCCACTTTGCAAGGGACTCTATGCTTGAAACAACGACGCTCCATATTACCAGCTCTATAGGGACTCTCGGCTTCTTCAGCTATAGTCGTCGTAAAGAAAGTACTAAGATCAGTGAAAATATTACCCAGCTCTATATGGTACTGGGTTCACGGCATTAGTGGCATATAGTCTCACATCCAGATCAGAATTGCGTCTCTCTCTGCTTTCTCCGTGCTCTACAATCAGCCCAAAATAAGAAAACAAAGCTTGATCATGTAAAGTCACTCTCTGGGAAAACTGAATCGATCGCGAAGGTCGCGAAGCCACCATCGATTCCGTCTCCATGCCTCCAAAATACACACGCTCGGGCAATAAAAAAAACGCTTTTTCCACCGCACAGCTTGGAAGTCGAGTGATAATTTCAGGACGACATGTCTCCAATATACAGATCACAACATGCCTGATTAAGAAATAATATTCCGCCTCTTAA
This sequence comes from Taxus chinensis, assembly GCA_019776745.2. Taxonomy (NCBI): domain Eukaryota; kingdom Viridiplantae; phylum Streptophyta; class Pinopsida; order Cupressales; family Taxaceae; genus Taxus; species Taxus chinensis. Next base: position 103,589 of record JAHRHJ020003151.1, read on the forward strand.
ATGAATTTAGGCAGATAATTAAAATTAATTTTGACCAAACTAAATTCAAACATTAAGTTGTTTACAGACTATTTATGGCAAGTGGCATCAATTTTGAGGCTCTTTACCACCTTTTTTAACTCTCCTACTGATACGACAAAAACAAGTGGCATCATATTAAGGCCAACGACCTTTTTTAACACCAAAATGCAAATATGATGTAAAGTCAAATACTCACGTAGATTAAACAGTAAAATTTTATTAAAATAAACAAAGGTCCACATACAAAAGGAATCATTGCCACAAATTCTGGGAATGACTCTTACATATGGACAAAATTAGAAGGAATACTACGTGTATTTGAGAATAATTAATGTTTGTAGTGGAGACCACAGGAAGTATGACGAAGTCAATCATTTCATGTGTAAGTATTTATGACTAAATTAATGATTTCATGTGTAAGTTGACATTATTAAAAGGAATTATTAGCACCATGTTTGCGAATGACTCATATTTGTAGTGAAGACCGCATTAAGTATGTGACGAAGTCAATGATTTTATATGTAATTTGAAATTAAAATAATAAAATTATCATTTTAAGTTGACAAAATTAACAAGCTTATGAATGACATATATACTACCGAAGCAAGTGTAAAGTTTTTTATATATAGAAATGACAAATGTAAATGTTTATTAAATTCTTCGCCAAGTGTTTAACTAAATGAATAAGCAACATGTCACCTCATGGAGTATAAATAATTGTAGCTTATAGAGAACATGAGCAACCTCTTAAAGCCCTGCTAATGTTTTTGCCAAATATAACATGTCAGGTGTACAACATGAACAATTTACCTTTGGTATTATACATTGTCATAGAGATTCAAACAAATTTGAAAAGAGTGACAATTTTGTATTTATCATTACGACACTCGCGTAAGACATAACATTGATCAAAAGCACGAGAAGTAAGTTTCATAAAAAATGTTATGAAAACTAAATAAAGCAACGAAGGACACTTGTGAATGCCAATACACAAAAAAAATAGTACCAGACTTGTGAAATCCAGGTTCTAATGAAAATCCATAGCCTTCCTAGAATTTGGTGGCCCAAAATGTTAATAGAAGATTGATATACCCAACATGTATTCCCATGGTTAGAAGGAATACATTGTGCTTCTTGTTGTTTGTCCATGAAATCTTTATGAAAGCCACGAGTGCCTCTAGCAAAATTGTAGCTTAATAATCACAAACACAAATAAATATGGTGTATGTGAATAGGGAGATTATTCAATCTAGTTCAGCAACAAATAAAGAAAATAAATTTCCAATTCTAATCTTTGTAACAACCAAAAAAAATGTTTTCTAGACTATTTGAAGGCCCACCTTAGTATACATCATACATCCATGTTTTTCTATGTTGTAATAGCTAGGAAAATAATTGCACATTGGTTAGCTTCAGAGGACATGATACATCCTATTTCATGCTCGTAGTTTATCTGGAGAGGAGATCAAGCCTTAAAATAAGTACAGTCATTCAATGGTACAAATGCCAACTCTCCTTTTCTGGCCATGTCTATGAAGTTTCTTGGAAACTCCTATAGTTCAAACCCATCCGTAAGATTATGAATTAATTTCATTCCTAGATCGAAGCCACCACATTTGAACCAAGCTATTTGCAATTAACACACACTCTTCTCATCATCAAAGCTTCTCCTATTTCAGGTTCTTCAACATGATATGGTGATTCTATACTCCCTTGTTCATTAGCATCATACCAACTGCTTTCTTGCATCATTTATTTTACTGCCATTTTTTTGAGAATTGTATGGGAATTCATATGATGTATTTCTAACAAACATTATTAAACTTAAATAAAATTCATAAAAAAATATCCTCTTCCGTCTTCCAAAGTCTATCTCTTCCATTTATAAGTATAACCTCTTCTTGAGTAGCCACATCTTGAAGTATTTTGTCACTTGAGAGATGTCTTACATATTCTTCTAGAATTTTCTGCTATTGTCTCTCTATTTTTTTGTTTTCCTTTACCTCTAAATTACCTCTACCTCTATACCTTTATTATGCTAGCATTTTCATCCTACTCAACTTGTCTTATGCCTTTAGATCTAACTGATATCATTATTCTATGGTCCTCGGGGCTTACTAGGATGAGTTCCTCTTGAATGTTATACCTTAACCCTTTTAGATATTTAGATATATTTTCCATATCCTATTCCACATGAATACTAATATGATAGTCAATTTACTAAAAAAAAAATCTGTATACTCTTTGGCACTCATTCTCTTATTGTATTTCATATTTTGTAACTTCTTAAACAAGTTATTATGATAATCACTAGGTAGAAATTTTCCTTTGATTTTTTCTACCATCTTACTCCTAGGATTTAATTCTCCTTTTCCCTTTCTTTATCTTCTCATCATATATGAAATCCCACCAAATTGTTGCATTTTCTTTTAGTACATGTACAAGAAAATTTCACCTTGTTTTCTTCAAGAACATTTTCATACTCAAAATATTTATCTAACTCTTTAATCCAGTCAATGAGTTCTTCTCCATCATGAATATCCTGACACAGGTAGGAATCTCCACTTTTGATTTGGATGCTTGTCATGTCATAACTTTTATACAACCTATCTACTTTTTCCTCTCTCTTGATTCTTCAATCTCTCCTTGTTGAGCTGGAGTCAACTTGTGGTTCTTCCTCTTTGTCACTCACATCTCCTGTAAATTCTCCTCTTCTCTTATTTTCCTCTACTAATGCGAGTTCTAACATCAAAACATAACCTCATATTTCTAATTTCCTTGAGAATAGGATCTCCTATCTGAACACCTGCTCTAGGTACTCTTCTTGGTGGAATTTTGGCTTCTCAATGCAACTTGCTAATCAACAAATCATTTTTTCTCTTTTCTTCAAAGAATCTTGGCCTTCTTTCAAGTCACCCATGATGTCAAACCTTATCTGATACCACCTAATGTAAAAAATACACTCAACACCCTTGTCTATAACAAATAAGACTCTTAATATTCATCTCTTCCAATTAGTAATACATTAATTCATGATTAGGGTTGGTTAGCTTTAATTCTAGTTAACCTAAAAAAATGGTGTTTAGCTTAAGAAAGCTACCTCTAAGTTTCAAAACTCTAAGAATCCTCCAAAAGTGTATATTCATAGCATTCACACCTCTCTTTTAATGGGATACACAAGAAAATTGGATAAATATGTTCTTTCCCCTTCTTACGTGTCTCCTCTATCTTTTAGCCTTGATTTCATACAAACTTATTTTTTTGACAAAGTCAGAAAAAATAAAAGGAACATAAACACCTTTCTAAACTCCCTTTAGTGAGTTTTAACTCTCCACTAAATTTTTACAGCAAAACTTAGGTTTTACCCCTTTAACTCACCTATCACCATTCCAATTAGGTCTCTTAGCTCTATTTTTATGATTTTTATTGAAAATGTGATCCCTCACATGCCAAAATACAAAAAACCAAACTTGAAATAATGGAGCACCAGGTTAGAAAAATCTATAGTCCCAATTTCAAAACTTAAAGAACACTTCTCACTCCTTCTAGATCAATTTCTTGCTGAAACCCTAGGCAGGGTTTTGATAGACCCAAGAGGAAGGAATTTAAATTTTAGCACACCAAATTATGTCTCAAAGGATCTAATAATAATTGTAAGTTATGTATGATCATTAGTCAACTATAGAAACAAGTTTCAAATCAAATACTTTCTCATTGTGCTTGAAAATGTGAATTCATTAGTCCATGATTTGAGTGATTTCCATACACAAGCTTGTACAATTATATTTAGCTAAAAATACTTATCGAGCCCAGTCTGAATAGATAAGAAAAAACACAAATAATAATGATAACCTCCTTAAATATTTTTCCATACACAAGTTTTAGTATCCAAATATTGAATATTTTGTGTAGTTTCAAACCTAAGTACTCAAACTTTGTTACACAATATTCAAAGCCTTCATGTACATTGTTTCAGGAAAAGAAATATTGTCTACACATAAAAAATATCTTCTTCTTCTCTTCCTCCTTGCTTGCCTCAAATTATATTCCTTCCCTAACTACATTCCTATGTAGTTACACACCTAACTAGACTTAAGTATACTAAATAGTCCAAGTTAACATGTTTGACTAAAATGTTAGGGCAGAGTTACATATCACGAACACCGATATGATGTTTTATACCCTTAATGTATGACTTAAAATTTGTATATGGACCCCTAAACTAACCTATAACAACAACAAGAACCACTATGACTAAAATTTACAAAAACAAGCAGGTTTTACAAGGAAGAAATACAACTTTGTTTTTGGAGGGAAAACTCAATTTGAACTCAAATCTGAAATCTAAGAATTCATACACATTCAATCCTACACTAAATGCTTATAAACATGTAGATAAGTACAAAATTATTATTTTTAATGCTCCTAGATGATGCTCCTTCATCAATCATGTAGGTTGTGTATGACTTGATGTATTTTGTCACATCATGTAAGAGATTTGGCCAATGACTGCCACTATTTATATACTTTAAAGTGGCATGTAACCTAACTATATTGAACCTCCCAAATCAATTTCAGGAACTCCCCTATAGGAACACAAATGTTTCTCATGTGGCACAAACCCCCTTCCTATAAATGATAGTCTAAAATATTATTTCTATCCCTAACCTTTGATATATGCCATAAAATATAGGGTCATGTTCATAAATTTGAGGCCACTTTGATGTCTCATGTCCACATGAGTCAAGGATTTTTGTTAGGGATATACTTAAGGATAAAATTAAATAATCGATAACTCAATTGGCGCTCCCCTTCTTGTGTAGGATGTTGAGAGATGGAACTACCATAGATAGGTGGACCTCTTTTAGCGATGATCATTTTAAAAATTTCCTTGGGTTTGCATGGATTGTAAAGGATTTTGATCTATGTGGATGATAGTCTCTTTTTATAGAATACAATACTTTCATAGTTTGTAAGATTTCAAAATGGCGTACAAATCCTTGTCATATAGTGGGTACCTGTGCATTGTGTCAAATAAGGTCTCATTATACTATGCCACCAAATTCCCTTGTTAGTGAGATTGTGTTGTGTGCATATTCTGAGTTTCTATCTCGAATGAATGTTGTATATATGTTAATACTAGGACTAGTGTTGAGTGTTTTCTTTCACTCATCCATGAAAATGCCTTACATTGTGCCTTTTTTCATTAAAAAAATTATTTTTTTCTCTGTGTCTCACCTTATTCAAAGGCCATGCAAAGTGAGAAAAAACCAAGTATAAAATTGAGATAAAATATGGATATGCCCAAAAAACTTCAGATTTCGGTGATGTAATTTGGTGTTGGCTAGTCTCAAATGAATTGGATTTTTTTTGGGCCCACATCCATGTTTTCCTTATCAATGATGTATCCAAAGTAGTGGATACTCTCGATGCCAAAGGAACACTTCTCTTGTTGGCATAGATTTTATGCTGACACAAGGTTTGAAGAACCTACTAGAAATGTTGAACATGCTCCTCCCATGTCTTACTAAAGACAAGAATGTCATCTAGATACACAACCACAAATCAATTAATTAATAATCACAAGATATCATGCACCATCCTCATGATTGTTTTAAGTGCATTTGTGAATAACAAAAAACACAATAAAATCTCCAATAATTAAAATTACTCTATTGAGTTTCAATTTTGTACAAGGATACACATTTATAGGAGAGGGTATCTTATTATTGAGGAGTCATATTCTAACTCATATAACCACGAATATCCTATATGAGTGTATTGTTATACCAATGCACTAATATTACAAACTAATATAGGTGTCTATGGTACACCTATAACAATATTCATAATAGGGAGGAAAAATCTAGATGAATTTGGAATTTCGCAACCATTTTGATTAAGGAGATATGGAAAAGTTGCTTCTAGTGAAAAAGATGAGATATACGATGTAAATGTTAGGAGATCCAAGAGCTAACATATTTTACAAAGATAGCAGGAATATGAATTATTTATAACACCCAAAGATGAGGATGAAATTCCTATCTTCATAGGACAAAGCATTCCTTTCCTGATTTGAATATTTACCATGAAGAGGCATGGAGAAATCTTGACTTGTAAGAGGAAAACCCCGAATTGCCAGATGATGTAGGAAACGAAGAAGACAAAATGATTCTTGATGAATTCCAAACTAAAAAATCTACCATTACATTTGTTCATGAAGAATAGGTTTTCTCATTCTCATTCAAAGATGAAGATTCTCTTGATCATGTCATCCATGGAGAAGAAAGGCCAATTTGTGACGAGCCTTTAAAAATTTTGAAAGAGGAATCTGTACAAGAAATGTTGAGAGTTGGAAAAGAAAAAAAAGATCCTCGACTTAGCCTTGAACTTCTAATGTAAGCCATGGGATTGTAAAATAGGTATGAATCTAATTCTAACTTCTTAATTGATTTCAAAAAATTTCATGATAAAACAAATCAAGATTAGAAATCAAATTTCTCTCATGAAACAAGGATTCATGGATATAATGATGAAAGTGAAGTTTTCTCTTTTCTATTAGAAGAGGAATATTCCCTCTATGATGAAAAGGATGAAAAAAAATTCTTTGAGCCATTTGAGGATGACGCCTCCCATAATGAATATGAAATGAAATGCAATGAAATTTGGGATAATGAATCAATTCCTCCGAATTGTTTCCTGGAATTTCAAAATGAAGATTATTCAAATAAATGTAAAGGTGATATTTTAGTAGTTTCAAAGGATTGTGTGAAAGAAATCTTGAAAGTTGTAGAGGGTACAGAAGATCCTCAGCTAATTCTTGAACTCTTAATACAAGCCATGGATATGCAAGGACAAATATGAGACCAATTATGGTTTTTAGTTGATATGAAAATGTTTCATGACGCGATAGATCAAAAGGATGAAATTAATAATCCTCTTGAAACATCCATTGATACACATGAATGTGGAGATGAAATTTCCTCCTTCCCTTTCGGAGAAGAAAATTAGATACAATATGAATTAAAATAAATTGATATGTTTAAATCTCCCATAAATAGCGTCATGTATGAAGATAATGTCGCTATCCACGGAGGATATCATTGCATCCCATGAAATCCTTGATAAGGATATGTATGATAAAGGATAATGTATTGATTAACCAAGAAGTCAGCAAGAGGCCATTAATGATATGGAACGATTCAAAATGTCTATCAAGAATCATCCCATGGGGGTAATGACCATGGAACACCAGACAAGTGAAGATCAAATGCCAAATAATGAGACTAATGATAAATGTGATGAGGTCGATATAATTGATAACTGTAAGTATGAAAATCATGGGATGAAAGATAAACAATTATTAGTGTGGTCAAACACATAATAGGAGTTCCCCAGCACTAGAAATTCCAAAACAATTGAGGAGTTGTTCTTATTTCATCGCACCAGTGAATGGATTTTTAGAACATCATCATTTGAAGTTGCCCATGTCCCTGTAACATGTTCCAAGATGAAGCAATGCATAGAAAGTGGGTTTTCCCCCACATGTTTTTGGCCTGATAAATTATAACCTAAGTATTGAAGGTGCATAATTATGGCGCGCACAGACATAAGGCATGGAGGTGCGTACGGAAGTGTAATGGAAAAGGGTGTGCCCAAGAAAATATGATATCAGGAATTAGCCATTTTTCAATATGAAGATAAAAATAGATGTTGAGTGTGGAACATGCATCAACATGAAGACTTGGAAGCAAAGAAAAAAGGTCATTTTAGACAAGTGGAAGATCAAGCGACATGCATAGTTTTGAGCTGTTAATAGGATTAGCACTGTAGTTATTATTAGATAATCTATTATTAGTGAAGCTTGCATTCTTTTGTATTTATCTTGTAGCGCATGGCTATTCTTGGCATGCAGCCTATTTTGAGGATGCATAAGCTGTGAAGGGCAAGTCCCCACCCCTATATAAATATGTATTGATTTACATATATATATATACATATGTATATATATATATATATATATATGTATATATATGTATGTATGTATATATATATATATATATATATATATATATATAGATGTATGTATGTATGTATGTATGTATGTATGTATGTATGTATGTATTTGCATGGTTTATGAGAGAGTGTAAAATCCTATGAATGTTTTGTAAGGTTATGTTGTTGGTTATGAGCGCGCATGACCTATGATGACACACTTACGTATGTATTCAACTTATGTGGTTTACAATTATTAATATAATGAATATTTTTTGTTGGATATTGGTTGTTGACATATCTGTGACTGGATCTTGTATGGTAAATCTGATCTTGATTCTTGTTTAGTAATTCTTGCATATGGTTGTGCTCTAGATCTAGTTCATGTTATCATTTACTTTTGAATGGTTATTATGGATATGGAATACATGTCTTCTCATGATAATACCCTGACAAAGCTTCTATAAAAGAGGGACTTGGTACCTTTGTGTGCTTTAGGTGAGCGCTCAAGTCTGTCTAAGTGATGTGCCAACGTGCCTTGGGATGTTTGGTGAAATAAAATACTACATTTTGGTTTCATTTTCGGAAACCTCTTTCGAGTTGTTGCATGATGAAAATGTACTAGTCAACTTTGGAAAACATTGAGAGCTGGGTAGAAAATTTAGAGGAAGAATTTACTTATAGATACAATACTGGACCTGAGTTTCATGCACGCCTATGGGTTGAAGATATTTTTTATCATGAGCTCTATGAGATGTTCTTTTATTTTTTTTCTATAGAGTTGTATGATTAACTGGTAGCATATACATCGAAGATAAATTGGAGGTATATAATAATGGTGTGGACACAGGAGGATTCCCAGGCTCTGCATAATGCTGATTTAGCTTGGACACATGTTGTAGATCATTGGTGGAGGGGTTTTTTGCATATTTACACGCTGGAGTACGTTGTTTTGAATTATTATTATCTAGAGGTTGCTGAGTTCTAGTTCTTACGTGAACACAAAGGATCTTATCTGCACGCTATCCCTTTAGCTATTAAGATCTTAATGATAACTTAAGATTTGGAAGAATGACACATGACTAGGTAAATCTCTACCACACACGAGGGTAGGAGTAGGTGTGGTGAAATATGGAAGATCTTATGACAGAGAAGCAAAGAGAAGAAAACTAACTCAAGTATAATGAAGCATAGGAGAGGGAATTGGAAACGAAGCACGAAGTTGATGAGCATATGGAGTTATGGAGACAGGTGATACATGAAGGATTCAAGGTTCATGCAGAGGACGTGGAACTTGAGCATCCAGTAATCCCCCATTTAGGAAAGTGCAAAAGAGAATACACCTCGGCTTCTGATGAGAGCGCATCAGAAGAAGAAAGAGTAAGGGCCATATGCATGCATCTGATCCCACTTGGAGAGCTTTCCCTTACACCACATGTTCCAGTTTCTGAAATAGTCATTGAGAATTAGGGTAGTAGTGGTGATAGAGTAACAACAGGTAGATATCATTTTCCTTTGGATACAAAAGTACAATAAGCAACACATGCAACAACATATTTATTTCTTGGAGGACTGATTATAGGAATACTTTCTAGTGCATAATTAGGACAGAGTGTGGGCACATAGAATCTTGGGCACACGTCTAGAAGTAAAACAACTTCACAGACCGTGGGAGTTCAATTTAGTACGAAATTTATAACATAGAGTAGCTCATCCTCTGGTACATTTCCCGCTATATGGGGAGGATCAGGAGGTTTGGGATCTAGTGGATTTGGTGGTTCTGTAGGTGAAGGGAATATTAGAGGTAGTACAGGTTCTAGATCTGGTGGGCACGGTCCACACCAACCCTAACACGTTTATTATGAGATGTTTCTTTACTTAACACAATATAGAGGCATTGAGGATACCATAGAACATGTACACAAGTGTGAGATACTATGGCATGCTAAGGGAATTATAACTCCAGAGCGTAAGGAAATTTAGTTTGCTACAAATTTGCAAGGGCATGTGCATAGCTGGTATAGTAAGTATGATCTGAACTAGACTTGTGTATACTACAATACACTACATGATGATTTATGAGTTGAGTTCCATATACCTAAGTTTGATAAGAAAAATTTTAATGTGGTGAAGGACATTAAGCAAAGCATGGTTGAGAGTGTAAGGGAGTATGATGCACGCTTTAAAACTTTGTTATCTAAGTTGTTTTATGATATTCACCCTAGCCAACATGCTTAGTGGTTTCTTGGGGGATTTATCACACCTTTTAGAAGGGGGATTTCTCATAAGACATTCATAGATCCGTGTGAGGCTTTGGAAGGAGCTTTGCGCACTATGGAAGTTGGAAGTGTAAATACTGGAGTAAGCCCATTCTTGGAAACAAAAATTACAGCCATGTCGAAGCAGTTGGAGAAGTTATCAACCAATTTAACTCATGAGACGCGCATTGGTATTTGGTGTACAGATTGTGAGGTTGAAGGACATAATAAGGATAACTACCCTTGTAAATCGATGCATGCCATGTTACAGGATTGTGAGATCTATCACTTGGAACATGATTCAAAGAGATTCCCTTTATCTACAACATGTGATTCGAAAGAATGTGTCTCGTTACTATAAGATTTGTAAATCCCATACCTATGATATACAGAATAATTGTAGATTAATTGATCATATTCCTGATTTTATTGACACTAGAGTGTGAACTAGAACTAGTGTTGTGAACAATTCTAAGGACCGGGGTGATTATCATAGTCATAATGAAGGGTGTTTTGATGTAGGTGGTCAGAGGTAGAGGTTACCATGTGGAGGATACAAAGGCCATGGAGTTTGCAACAATGGAAGAAGTGACTTCCCTTACTGGAACTTGTTATACATGTGGATCCCTTGATAATTATAGGTGTTGATTTCCCTCAGAACATTATTTTCTCATCGTGTGGAAAGAATCACAAGTTTGAGGAGTGGCCAGATTTATATGAGCATATGAGTAAGAAACACATGCAAGATAAAGGCATCAAGGATGATAAAGGTCCATACATGTGTCATAGAAGAATCAGTGAATGTGGAATGTTAGTGCACCTGATCCTGAAGTCATACCTGTATCAGTGACTACACTGCACTGAGGCTACACACACTCATGAGAATCCAAAGTAGAAATCATGTTATTACAAAACATGAGAGTATTGATTGCAAAGTATACTAGATCTTGTTCATCAGAAGGAGGTATATCAGGAGATATATGGAGATCATTAGAAGTTTGTAGGGTGAGATACAATGCTTGAAGGAGTAGTCACTGGAAGCTGGAGTCGTAAAAGGTAGTTGAGCTTCCTCAAAAGGACGTTGATGACTTGAAGGAGGTTTGTAAGATGCTGCATGCTATGAAAATATAATTCCTTTGTTGGGGGGAATGGTTACGGGAGAAGGTACTGCATACTAGAACTGAGCGCGAGAGACATATATTACATGTGAACTTACCTCCTCATATTCTTGAGTATGATAAAGAGATCACGTTGAATGCAGTTGTTGATGGATGTCTATTGAGTAATATATTGATTAATATAGGCACGAAAGTAAATGTACTCACTTTGGATGCATGGAATCAGATGGGGAGACCACCATTACAACCATTTTCAAATGTGTTTTTTATGGCAAACAAGACCAAATCCATGCCCATTGGAGTTTTCAGGAATGATAATATTACCGTACAAGGGGCTAAGTTTACTAGGGACTTTGAGGTCTTAGCACTTGTAGAAGAAGACAATTTTCCAGCATTTCTTAGGCACCCTTGGTGTTATGTGAATAATGTTGACCTGCACTTTAACAAATGATATATCAGTTTTGAGAACAAGGAGGAGAACGTGATCATTCTTTTGATATATGGGAAGGTTACACCCTATGTTGAACCTTTGAGTGAAGAGGATTTGAATAGAATATATGTGTGCATAGTTAGAGATCCTAAGTTTCTCGAGCCATCTAAGGAGGTTGTTGTTCAATGGGATGATGATCATTCTATGAATTATACTATAATTATTTCATGTGACAACTAGGCACATGGAACGTATGAAATGCTAGGGAATAGAATTAAGAACACAGTTACTCGTGTCATTAGGTCAGGCATGGTTAGGTATTTGGGCATTAACTAGATACCTCAGTATACTGGTGAAGGAAATCCTAATGTATTTCTACACGCTAAGGAAGCTCAGTAGAAATACCAAGTGGAAAGGATAAATATGCTAGTTTATACCTTACATGGTACAACAATGTGATGGTGGAATACACACAGAGATAACCTTTTGGAGTGGAAAGAAGTGAGATTATCTCTCTACTAGGTTTCTTAAGAACAATGCACCCTCTAAGATATGTGAATTCCATGGGAAGGATTCTAATTTGCACCACGTTCATAAATGTGAGAGACTCTTGACAGAGGGGTAGGAGGAATTTTTCCCATCACTCTGGGTACATAAGTTCTACATCACTCTAAGTGGTTGTACACGCACATGGTATGTTCATGCAGAATTAACAAGAGTCACAGTTGATTGGAAGGAGATGACCTCATGTATGATCCACACTTTTGATTATATTTCTGCTAAACCTCCAGAAAATGAAGAACTACATATTATCAAGTGTTTTATGATGGGGGATAGTGTAAAATATGAGGAAATATCATTAGATACGTTTATAGAGTCAGATTTAGAGGTGCACTTTAAATAACCAGAAACAGATGAGGAGCAGTTGGGGTGCGCTTTGTTAGAAAAATAGAAGGGTAAGTTGGTCTATATAATTGATGGCGAAGAAGTATAGAATATGGATTTTGATCACACTATAGGTACGCACGAATTCTTGGATAGAGTTGATGAGAAGGTGTGCCCTTATCATGAGCCTATGAGAACAAATAACGTTAACATTGGGAGAATTGAAGAACCTAAGGAGGCCATTATTGGTGATCATTGGTCTGAAAAGGAGGTTTCTAATATTATTGAGCTATTGTGTGACTTATAAGATCTATTTTCACATGAATACCATGATTTAAAAGGAGTGCAACCCTATTTCGATGAGATGAGGATCAAGCTAAAAGAAGGTGTGTGCCTAGTTAGGAAGAGGCCTTATTGGATGAATCCTAATTTGTATATCAAGGTAAAGGAAGAGATTAATAAGATTTTGAAATATGAAATCATTGAGCCCATTGAGGAATTAGATTGGGTGAGTCCTATGGTGATCAACACAAAGAAAGATAGTAGGATAAGGATTTGTGTGGACAACAGAGAGTTGAATGCTTCTTGTGTCATAGATCCTTTTCCCACACCTTTTACTCATGAGATCTTGGAATGTGTTGCAGGGTGTGAGATCTACTCCTTTACTGATGGATTCTATGGTTATCATCAAGTATGCATCGCAAAAGAAGACCAAAAAAATATAAATTTCACTACTGAATAGGGAATTTTTGCATATACAGTTATTCCCTTTGGGTTGAAGAATGCACCTGTAGTCTTTTCACGCATTGTGGTACAGGCTTTTGAAGATGTTATACACAAGTTTTAACATGTTTATCTAGATGATTGGACTATATATGGGATGGTAAAATATCATTGTGACAATTTGAGGGTCATGTTTGAGTGTTGTAGGTAGTTAAACATCTCCTTGAATATCAAGAAGTGTATCTTTTATACACTTTTTGGGACATATTATTTGCAAGGAAGGTTTATTGGTAGCTCCTACTAAAATTGAAGTTATTATAGGCTTGGAGGATCCTACTAATCAAAATGAGGATCATATTCTTAGGACATATAGGGTATTACAGAAAGTTCATTAAGGGATATGCTAGGATCGTCGCACCCTTAGAGGAGTTATTAATGAGTAAAAGATAATTTTCATTGGAATAAAGTGCAGTAGAAAAAGTTTGATACATTGAAGGAAAGGCTCACTTCTGTACCCATTTTGCACTTTTCTTCTTGGGATAAGTCATTTCATGTACATGTGGATAGTTTCTAGCATGGGCATTAGAGAAGTGTTAGCCTAGCCTGGTGAAGTTATTGTTGTGATCATCATATTTGTTTTGCAAGTAGGAAGTTGACCCCAGATGAACATAATTACAAAAATATAGAGTGTGAAGCATTATCTATGATTTATGCGCTACATAAGTTTAGGCAATACTTTCTCACAAATCCTTTCATATTTTATACAGATCACATGACATTGAAGTAATTGGTAAATAATCCCATTCTACAGGGGAACATATGCCATTGGATTATGTTGTTTCAAGAATTTTATTTTATAGTAGTGGTAAAGTTGGAAAAAATAATTCTGGACTAGATCATTTATCAAGGATTAACTCAGGTGAGGATACAATGTTGGATGTAAAACAATTCAGATTGAACTGTGTGCCCTCTCACTTAGAATACATTGTTGTATTTTTACATACTAGTGTGGAACCTGAAGGGATGAAGAGCTTAGAAAAGAGACAACTTTGTTATACCGCTCCATATATGTTGATCAATGGAGACTTATACAAGTTAGGCCAGGATGAGGTTTTACGCCGATGTGTACTTGAGCATGAAAGAGAAGATATAATGGAGGAATCTCATGGGGGAATTACATGTGGACATTATGCAAGAGATGCTACTGCATGCAATATTTTATTGGCTGGCTTATGGTGGTAAAAAATATACAAGGATTGTAAATAATATGCCAAGGCGTGTGATCATTGCCAATGCCTTGGGAAGCATGGGCATAGAGATGAAATGAATTTGAGGCATATATGAGTGTGTAAAACCTTTTGAAAAAATGGGTAATTGACTTTTTGGGTCCTATTTCCCCACTCATGCGCATGATTGGATCACGCTACATTATAACATGCACTGATTATCTTACAAGGTGGGTGGAAGCAGTGCCTACAAAAGATTGCATGACAACTACATCAACAAGGTTATTGTAGGAGAAAATTATCAGTAGATATGGATGTCTGTTGAGTCTGACATGTGATAGGGGCACACACTTTTTTAATGAGATTATCAAGATATTATTAGTCAAGTTTATGGTGGCACGTCACAATATAACCCCCTATCATCCACAAGACAAATGGAATGCTAATGCTTTCAATGATATATTGGGACATACATTGACAAAGATTTGTGATGTTAGAAAGAAGGATTTGGATGACAAAGTATCTGTTATAATTTGGGCATACATAATAACTTACAAAATATTGAACAAAGCCACACCTTTTCAATTGGTGTTTGGAACAGAGATTGTTTTTCCTGTAGAATGTAGATACCTATAATTTAGCCTGAACAATTTAAATACTTAAATTGTGCTAATTATCCCCTTTCCCATAAATTGACTACATATCGTCAATAGTGCTCATCTTCTCTTCTATCATCGTTAATTAATTACATTACGTTAATTAATTAAGTCTTCTATTCAACAAATACCCTAATTAATGACCTTCCGTTAATTAATCCTTCCTTCTATCTAGACTAATTAATTATTATTAATTAATTAGCTTCCCCTTTCATTAAATCAATAAATCATTATTTATTTGATTTAATTCCCTTCTATGGTCTAAATCATGCTAATATTCCTCTAAAAATATTTTATAAGCTTGCACATCTATTAATTAATCACTTTGGTTAATTAATAAACCCCCTTTATCCACATGAGTCACTAGAGGACAAAATAAACTCTCCTAAAGTAAACTCAACCCTTTCTAAACCCCCTTATCCACAACTAACTCAACATCTCTATTATCCCACATGCAAAGGGATGTAGTGATTCCTCTATCCATTGGGCTATATAAAGAACCCCCCTCTTACCTTTACACTTACACCTAATTCTTGAGAAACAAAAGCAAGCATATAGTAAATACACTATAAGCCTTTTGTCATTCTTGAGCATTTCACCATTAGAAGAGCTAAGCCTCATTTCTTGCATTTCATCCATCCAAGGTTTTGGGTCATATGGGAATAATCAAAAAGGTCTTGTAGCCATGGCTTTGATGAACCTCCATTCCTAATCATCTTGAAGATCAAACAATCAACTTTTGATAGCCAAAAATCTACATAGGTCTATTTATTGATTTAGGTGATCTAAAGAGTAGAGGTTTTAATAATGTTAACATGTTAGTTTGAGGTTCATTTCAAAGTTCTAATGCAATAATGTTGATTATTTAATACTTGCTTAGCTCTTAGCATGATGGTGTTTTGATTTTGATTTAGCTTTGTTATAGGAACTACTAGGTGTTAGTTCTAATTTCTTAACTTAGCTAAACAAAACCATGCACACATATGGCACGCCCGGTGGGACCAGATCCTTTTTCCCTTAGCATTTTAGTTTAAATTGTGTTGTTTTTGGCTAACTCCTTTCTATGTACACATGTATGGTGATTTTTATGATTTTTGATATACTTACATGTGTGGATCTTATTGAGAGCTTTCATTTTGATGGGTTATTATCAATTTTGAACTAACATGCTAAAATTTGGAACATTTTGTACTTGTTTGTGTCATTTGGCCATATTTTGACATCATAACCAGGTAATTTTTCTTTGCAAGAGATGCGCAGGTACACAAACATGTGCAGGAACACGCTAACCCATGTGCAGGCACCACATCCCACAGTGTGCATACACATTTCTATCATATTGTACCTTCACTACAGTCAAAAATTTTGTTAGGATAGCACACGTGCCCATACCCTAGCGCACACGCCTCTTCTCTGCTAGCACACATGCTCTCTGTTTTTACCGCTGGCACATGCCTATATCGTGGTGCATACATCTTTGGAAGCACACATACCCTGTTTAATTTTCCTGGCTGTTTGTTTTACCCTGTTGGCACACATGCCTTTACCTTGGTGCGCACACCCTTATCTTAGTGCATACACCTCGGTATCTCTCGGGTAGTGCAGGTACACTTTGGATTAAAAACCACGTAGAGGGCACACACCTCTATCCTGGCACACATATACACTATCTGGTTTCCTGATCTGTTTTACACTGTTGGCGCACATGCCTTTACCTTAGTGCATACACCACATCTTAGCACATACACCTCTCAGGTAGCGCAGGCACACTGCAGTTCCAAAAAACACAGAGGGGCGCAACGCCCTAACCCATGTGCACATGCCTAAACCTGCGCATAGGTGCCTCGGTCTGAATTAGCATGCTTGTTTCAGATTTATCAAAATTTTTATGTTAAGGTACTAACTTATTTGCAGGTTTTTATCTGACTAATGCTTATTTCTGCAGGGTGTGTTTACATGCTTTTGCTAAAATAGATAGACTTTGCATGTTTTGTTTAAAGAGTAAGGTCACGTATGCTCTTCCCTCGCGTCCTTTGGGGTGATCTTGGGAATCAGAAAATGATTCTTAGGTCTTTTTGATGCTTTGAAAATGTTGAGAATATCCATGAATTGGGTAAAAATGAGTTAAATTGGTGTGTTTGAATTAAGTGTTTTCCATTTGGTATTTTCTTGGATTCTAAAAACATGTCACGTATGCTCTTCTCTTGCATCCTTGGATGATCTTGAGAATCAGAAATGATGTTTATTCTCTTTATGGAAAATTACTAACCCGTTGCAGAACCAAACAAACGCTTGTCAAAGAAAGGTGGAATTGAAACAAAACCAAACTACTAATACAGTTTTCGTGCAGGTTTCCAAAAGGTGTTCAAGCAAACCACATCAAATTAAACAAGATAAAAAGAACACCACATTCAAAACACTGTATTTGCAGGTTCAGATAAGGGTATGTCCCATCCACTTAAAACTAGGACATAACCCCTTTGGCATAAGCCTTAAGCTACAACAATGGGGGTGGTCCTAGGAACCCCAAAGTAGTCCACGCAAGAGGGAACCTTGTGGATGAAATGGGAAGTGCTCCGCACAACCTACTTGACTAGTATTCCTTGTGAGTTAGCGTTACAATTTTTCATCCGTATGGTGACCCCAGTGAGAGTACACGATGGACACATTTATTGCCCACTGTACTTGAAGGGTAAAGTAAAGCCGAGATACTCCCAAATTAGTCAGTGTGAATTTTTGGGTAAATTGAGCTCTCTTAAGACAACTTTGTAACACCTAGTTGAGAGAACCACCTAGGAAGATATTCTTTGGCTAGGAGCCCACTTTGACCATTTCAAAACAATGTTGAGTTATGAGCCATCATTCATCATGAAAAGTGGGAAGCATTACGTTTTCTTAGTTTTTCACTTGCCCTAAGGTGAGGTGAAACTCTGCCAAAGTAAGGCCAACATTTTTCACCCCCAATTGATCTACTTCCTTCACTTTCTTTTGACACTTTGTTGATCAAAAGAAGAGTGACTACCTTTGTGTTATCAATTGATTGTTTCTGCCACTTTTTTGTTTGTTTACGCCCATCCATGTTTGCGGCTGGGTTAGTTAAATGTCTAAAGTGTGTGGAGATGTATTTATATCATTGGTAGCCTTTGTGATCTTGATACCCAAGTCAGGATCATCATCATAGTTAGGCGTGGTTCATCACCTTGAACTTCCTCGGAAATGTTACCTTGTTTATATCGTATCACTAAAATTTTGATATTTACGTCTTGTTTCTTGTAAACTAGACCTAAATATCTACATTGTAAGGTTACGCTATACACATTTTAACAATTCCTAGGTATACTATAAGCTTTTAGTTTGATTTCATTACTACCTCGATTTTGAAAAGTGCTATGTTTTACCTTTTTTGTGTGTTATGTAAATATCATCTTGATATTAATACCTTAATTTCTCGCAAACTTTGGTTAACATATCTTGGTGACATTGTTGTGTCACTCCCAATTGTATCTCACACTTTTTGAGATATAGGTATTGATTGAATTTGGGCTTGCTTCTCGTATACCTTGTTTGGAGGTCACGTTAACTTCTTGTTATTACTTACGCCTTGTTCATTTCTTTGAACTTGACATAAGTAGGGACATTTTGTTAATCATATCATTGGTATCCATTTATGATCTTGATACCCAGGTCAGGATCATCATTGTAGTTAGGCTTGGTTCATCATCTTGAATCTCCTTGGAATGGTTATCTTGTTTGTATCGTGTCACTACAATCTTGATATTTACATCTTGTTTCTTGTAAACTTGACCTAAATATCTACATTGTAAGGTTACACTATACACACTTTAACAATTCCTAGGTATACTTGATGCTTTAAGTCTGATTCCAATTATTACCTCAATTTTGAAAAGTGTTTAGTGTTACCACTTGTTTGTGTTACATCAATATCATCTTGATATCAATACCTTACTTACTCGCAAAGTTTAGTCAACATATCTTGGTGATATTGTGTGTCACTCACAATTGTAACTGACACTTTTCAGAGTATAGGTCTTGATTGAATTAGGGCTTGCTTCTAGTATACCTTGTTAGGAGGTCACATTAACTTCTTGTTATTACTTATGCCTTGTTCATGTCTTTGAACTTGACATAAGTAGGGACATCTTGTTAATCATCTTACAACACCAACTACCTCTTTGAAACAAACACAGGAAGTGTTCCATTCAATTGATTGGCTTGATACCAAACATTACATCACTGTTGACTTGCACATTTTAGGCAATCACTTTATCACATTGGTACTTTAACATTCATTATACTCATTCAATTCTTGACATTATTTTTACATTTCACTTAGGTTTGATAGAAAATATTTGAACACATTCACAGATACCTTAGTGAAATTGTTACACATCATGGCTCCTAAAACAAGATTAGGGCTCAAAAAGCAAACATTAGAAGAAAAAAAAATGCAAAATTGGGAAACCTCAAACAAACAGGGGTCAAATCCCTTTATCGGCCATGATCTTGGGCCTTTGTTCTCCATGCAGAGAAGGAAGTTGAAGAAATGATAGATCATAGCGGTGATGAGCTAGAATCACCACATGCAGAATTTGATTTTGATCCTACCTTGCTAGATGAGTTCCTTTTTAGAAACAAGGATAGGGTGCTAGCACACGTAGTGGAGTTAGGAGCTAAAATTCCCACTGAACAAGAAATGATCCCACCTACAAATGATGCTAATGACGAGGAGCTACCTCTTATTAACATGGATGATATTTTAACACATGGACATGCTTCCACCTCCAATGCGGGAAATGATAATATAGTAGGATATAGAATACCTTTTATTAAAATACCGCGTAAGGTCAGAATAGAACACAAAAATGTTGAAGAGCCTCCATAGTATGAAGAAGAAGAGGAACCTTTGGAAGAAGAAGTCACTATTCAGCAACAAATTTGTAACCTTAGTCGACAATTAGCCTTGTTAACCTCTCATGTACAAAAAAAAACAAACAAGAATGTCCAAAAGACAAAACCTAAGGTCAAAATCAGTGAACTTCATAGGGAAAACCAAGGAGGGGAAAATACAGAATACATTCGAGTGTATATCCTTGCTTCCCCCACTAAAGAACAATTACTCACATAAGAAGTACAATCAATGAAAGTGACACTTACAAGCCTTCAAGAGAGTAATGTGGGGAGTAGCATAAAATATCAATATGAATAACTATGTCCCCATCCATTTGACAAAACTATGACACTTCAACCCTTCCCTAAAAAATTCAACATGCCGAAATTTGACAAATATAGAGGGAAGGGTGACCCACGAGATCATGTAAAATATTTTTACATGGTATGTCAAGAGGTGTCCTATAGTGATAATTACCTCATACAACGCTTTCCAAAGATCCTAGGAGGCCAAGTCTTGGAGTGGTTTACTTGCTTACCTCAGGGGTCTATTTGTACCTGGCCAGAACTGGCACAGAGGTTTGTACAAAACTTCTCATACAATATAGAAAGTGATATCACCATGACAAACTTGTGTGGCACACCAACAACGTCCTAACGAGACATTCGCCAGCTTCCTACAATGGTGGAGAGGGATAACCAGTCACTTCCCTTGTGCATTCCCTGAAAAACAACTGGTAAGTATCTTTGTGCCCAATCTAAATCCAGACATCACTTTCCACCTTCAAATGCATTGTGTTTGCACTTTTGAGGAGGTTATTGAAAAGGGCATTCAAATAGAGAAATCCCTTATTGCCAAAGGAACTCTTAAATCACAGTCTAGAGATAACCAAAGTGTTAAACCTATGGAAAATCTGAAAATATTTAACAAGAACAAAAACGTGGTGGGAGACGGGATTATGGATTCCAAACGTGTGCAAATGGTCCAAACTGGTCAACCTTTTAAACTGACCAAAGGGCCCATTCAGCCACCACCCAAACGCAGAACATTCACCCCCCTCAATGAGCCTTTGTCTGTCATATTTAAATAATTAGATGTGGCTCACATGGTGACGTACCCCATAACACAACCCTTTGATGATAACGCTCCAAATCTAGCATGGTACAAGAAGCATGACTTTTTTGATTTGCATCGTGTCAAAGGGCACAAAATAGAAAAATTTTATGGCTTCGTCACTACATTCAGGACCTCATTGACAATGGGGAGATCAAAGTCGAAACCCCGAGAAAAACCTAGATGCCAAACAAAAAGATGGGAATCTTCAAAGAACCATTCCCTAGGCATGGAAAGGCAGATGAGAATAATATGGATCGAGGAGATCCATCCTAGAATTACAGAGAAAACAATTATCTATATACCAATACTGATAATAATCATTATGATTCACTCATTGGATGTATTCGTTCTCCTAATGAACATGTGAATACCATCTAGATCAAAGGGAAGGATTGCACTGTGGTAACAAGGTGTGCCCGTCTCACGATCCCTGAACCCTCTCCATTGACCCCACAAGATGGTAGGTATAACCTCCTGGAACAACTCGAGAAGACGTCTACCAAGATTTCAATCTTGGATCTTCTCAAAATATCAAATGTACACAAATACATCTTGTATAAAACTCTCCAGGGGTCAGGAGTACCAATGGAAGTAGACCCTTCACATCTTCAGGCCATGGTGGCAAACATTGCACCAACTGAGTATATCTCCTTTAGTCACAAGGAGCTTCCTAGTGAGGATCCCATGCATAATCTCCCCTATACATAGAGGTATTTGTTACCCGCAGGAAAACAAAATGGGTGCTTGTGGACAAGAAGTCAGGTTTGAATATTTACACGTTGAAACTGATTAAACAATTGGGACACACAGAAGAAGATCTAGAGTCCCAAATCATCACCATAACCACTTATGACAATGCGGAAAGGGAATCAACTGGCACAATCATATTACCAATGGAAGTTGGACCTACTTGCTATAATACAAAGTTCCATGTCTTAGACTTGGAGCTTCCGTATAATATGCTTCTTGGCCGCCCATGGATTCATGCCATGCAGGCCATACCATCAACTTTCCATCAGTTCATTAAGTTGAAGCATGAAGGACACACCGTTACGATACGGGGAGATCCAGAACCATTTGCTCATTGCATATCCCTCAATGGATTCACTCGTAAAGGCACCTACATATGTCCCTTTGCCGATATTGTAATTACCCTTTAGTCAAAAGCTATAAAATCACGGGTAGACTCTGACTCTCTCAGTTCCTGTGCCCGTGAAGCTTCTACGTCTACCTCTCCTTTTGATTCTTGGGAGATGAAAGTTTTAGAATATGGTTGTGGAGAATACAATGTGCAACAAGCTCTTTTAGTGTCTGACTTGTCTTTGTCACCAAAAACTAGAGGTCGACCCAACTACCATTTCAGATGGCCTCGGGATAAACACACTATTGGGTCATTTTTTCCTGGGGGACTGCTTGCTGAATAAAAATTGTTAGACCCTCCTACAACTTGGGTCCCAGGAGATACTCAGCCCACCTGCTACCAGATCCCTGAATATGAAAAATTCTAGTCACATGATGTATTCCATGGGCTACAAGGGTTTAGGATGTGGAAAGAATGAACAGGGGCCAAGAGAACCATTCCCTCTCCGCACTTTAAAACAGAAAGGTATGGCATCAGAATTAGACCCTATGGGGCACATCCCAATGATCAAGATGTTACCTTCTCTGAGTGTGAGGATAGCTCAGACTATTTAGACAGTGATACAGATTCCCATTGTAGCCAATACGAGGATCTTTCCTCTACAAACCTATTCATGAATACCGTTGTCTTTACCATAACCCCCATGGAACCTACAATTGACCTTGTTTACCCTTGCCTTGTTGAATGGGACCAACAACGTCACATACCGCTAGATTTGTTTGAAAATGATGAAGCCATCACTTAATTCATGGGTATTCGGGATACAATCCCCATTGGAGATCACAAAAAGGGTTTTTACATTGACTTGGATACCTGCGCCTACTTCAGAGAGGAAGCTGAGCTTCGTGGTCAGAAAAATTTAAGAAAACACGAGGGAAAAATTTCCAATGAAAAGCCTCAGAAAAATTCCAAGTAGCACAGTGAAAACCTCTTTGAGGCATTGGCAGAGACAAAAAAGTACAAAAATCAAAGGTCAATAAAATTTACCATACCAAGGATGAAAATCTCGTAGAGACATCCTCGAACGAATATCTCAACCTTCCTCCCGATCCTACGCGTATGGAGGATTTGTCAAAATTACTGGTAGAAGAGACCATTGATGTAAACATTGGCACAGAAGATGACCCAAAAATGGTCAAGTTGGGAGCTTCACTCTCAGCACAGGAACAAAAAACATTCACCATGTTGCTATGGGAATTTATAGATTTGTTCACATGGTTCTATAAGGATATGTCGGGCTTGGATTTGGCTTTGGTAGTGTACAACTTAGTTGTAAATGCAGACGTCAAGCCCATCAAGTAAAAGCTTAGAAATATGCACTCGAGGGTGGCTCTCCTAGTTAAAGAAGAGCTAGAAAGATTGCTCGCAGTAGGATTCATTCGACCCATTGATTACTCTGAATGGATATCAAATATTGTCCATGTACAGAAGAAGCCTGTTGGGATCAGAATCTGTACAAATTTCAGAGACATAAATAAGGCATGCCCAAAGGATGATTTTCCATTGCCTAATATTGATATGATTGTTGATTCAACTGCAGGATATGAAATGCTATCTCTTATGGATGGCTTTTCAGGCTATAATCAGATCAAAATAGCTGACGAAGATCAACACAAGATGACCTTCACAACTCCTTGGGGTACTTTCTATTATCAGGTAATGCCATTTGGCCTTAAAAATGTAGGAGCAACCTATCAAAGGGAAATGATGGTGATTTTTCATGATATGATCCATGACATCATGGAAGACTATGTGGATGATATCCTCAGGAAATCCAAGATGAGGGAAGATCACCCTGCTATTTTGTGGTGTATCTTTGAATGCCTGTGGGAGTACAAGGTCCATTTGAACCCAAAGAAATGTGTGTTTGGTGTGCTGTCAGGAAATTTTCTTGGTTTCATTGTATCACGAAGAGGGATTGAGGTAGACCCAGCTAAAGTTACTGCTATTACTGAAATGCCTCCTCCCAAAAACATTAAACAACTGTGCAGCTTGCAGGGAAAGATACAAGCTATTCACCACTTCATTTCCCAACTTGCTGACAAATGTCATTCATTCACTCATCTGCTAAAAAAGGATGTTGCCTTTATCTGGGGACCAGAGCAACAACAGGCCTTCACCCTGCTTAAGCAATACTTGGCCAATCCACCTGTCCTCATGCCCCCAACTCCTGGTGAGCCACTCCTGCTTTATATTTCTACTACTCAATTTTCTATTGGTGCGTTGCTTGCCCAATATGACCTCGGCCACAAAGAAAAAGTAGTATACTATCTTAGTCGTACTCTCATCTCATATGAGCTCAACTATCCCCAAATTGAAAAGGCTTGTTTGGCTGTAGTTTTTACCTTCCAAAAACTTTTCCATTACCTATTAAATACTAAAACCAAGCTTATATCAAAAGTTGACCCAAATACCCTCAAATACCTGTTTGTCTAAAACCACCCTTACCGGTAGAATGGCTAATTGGATCATTCTGCTGAGCAAATTTGACATTGAGTTTGTGCACCAAAATTTGGTCAAGGGACAAGTACTTGCTGATCAATTAGCAGAAGTACCATTACAAGGAACAAAACCTATGAACCTAGATCTGCCAAATGCTTCATTACTGTACATTGAAGAATCCATCATGTGGCAAGTACACTTTGATGGATCTTTTACTTTTCATGGTTCAGGGGTAGGTGTTGTACTAATTACTCCTTCTGGTGACCCCATACCTCAGGATTTTCACCTTGGTTTTCCTTGCATGAACAATATAGTAGAGTATGAGGCACTCATCACTGGAATGAATCTCACCATCAAATGGGACATTCATCATGTTAAGATTGTTGGTGACTCACAGTTAATCATCAAACAAGTCAATGATGAGTACAAAGTCAAGGATGAGAAGCTCATCCCTTATAAGAAGCTGGTTGAAACTTTGAAAGAGTATTTTGTGTGTATCACATTTGAACAGATTCCAAGAGCACAAAATAGATCTACAGACGCTATGAAAACCATAGGTTCTATGTTACGCATTCCACCAGAAAGTAATGATATGCCATTCTTTGTGGAAAATCTACGCCAGCCTGCGTATGACATGCCAGAATCATGTCTGGCTTGTGATGTTGTTGGTCCCAATTCCCCATGGTATGAACCCATTTTCACTTACCTTAAAGACAACACATTCCCTCCTGACATATCCCATTCTGAAAAACAAAGCCTTATCCACCAGATAGCCCGTTATACCCTCTTAGGAGGTACACTCTATCGTCGTGGCTATGATGGGAATCTGTTACGTTGTCTCGATATGACAGAGTCAGTCCAAGTGATTAAAGAGGTGCATGAAGGGGTGTGTGGGGCCCACACAAACGGGATGGTTCTAGCTAAGAAATTGTTGAGAGTGGGCTACTATTGGCCTACCATGGAAATTGACTGCTGCAACTATGTCAGGAAGTGTGTACTCTATCAGAAGTATGGAAATTTCATCCATGCTCCATCACAGCCATTACAACCCATCACCACCCCATGGCCATTTTCCAAATGGGGACTTGATTTAATAGGGAAGCTTACCCCTACTTCATCTGATGGCCACACCCACATCATTACAGCTACTGAATACTTTACCAAGTGGGTGGAAGTTGTCCCTTTGACCTATGTAATGGGTGCTCAGATCTCAAAGTTCATCATGAATCATCTTATTTTCCGGTATGGCATTCCTACAGCCATAGTTACTGACAATGGAAAATCATTCAAGAACAATACCATGAAGGATCTCTGTCATCAGTTTCAAATAAGATTAAAGTGGTCTACACCATATTACCCTCAAGGAAATGGACAGGCCAAGGCCACTAGCAAGACTTTGGTTTGAATCATGGAAAAGATGGTAAGTAAGACAGGTCATAATTGGCATTTGCAAATTCACCCAGCTCTTTGGGCTTATAGGACCTCTATTCACACTCCTACTAGTGTGACACCATATTCCCTGGTATTTGGAATAGAATCTATCATCCCATTAGAAATTGAGCTTCCTTCCCTAAGAATCTCTCTTAGGGATTATCTAGACAAGGATGAGGATTACAGAGTGGCTAGACTGGTAGAGTTGGAACTCCTGGATGAGAAGCACATCCACGCCCTAAATCATCTTAAAGTGTATCAGAATAGAGTCTCTCATAATTACAACAAAAGAATCATACCTCGTCAGTTTGAGGTTGGTGATTTGGTCATGAAAGAGAATCAGTTCAACACAAGGGCAAAAAGAGAGAAGAAAGGAAAATTTGAACCACATTGGCTAGGACCTTACGTCATTGTGGCCAAGTATGGCACAGGAGCATACAAACTTTCCCACCCCAATGGTGATGAGCTCCGTGAGCCTATGAATACCATGCACCTTAAGTGGTTCTATGCTTAAACATGGCACAAAAATCAAAAAAACAAACCAAAAAGGGTAAAAATACAAAAACAAAAACATTAAAAAGAGAAAAATAAAAAGAGAAAACAGGTCGTCCATAAGTGAAAACCATGCAATTGTGGCACTTTGGATAAGTCCTTGGGTGAAAACTGGTTTCTGGCACCTTGGGAAGATTTGTTGTTCACAAGCATCTTGCATCTAAGGGGTACTTTTACTTAGCCTAGGGAGAGTTTTAGATCTGCATCCGAGATTCCCTGTGAACCTATCTTTGTCAAGCCTTTATCCAGATTTTTCTCCTTTTGTTAATCTGTGAAGGGATGGTCTTTGTTTATTTCCCCATCTAGCACTGGGGGCACTTCCACGACTTCACCTTCTTGTTTATATGCACGTGGCACCTGCCCTTGTATATTCCTCATCTAATGTTGGGGGCATCCACGCTTTCTTGGTTACCTGTACATAGCTTTGGAAAATCTTAGAGAAACACAAAAAATTCAAAATCTTAGAAAAACACAAAAACATTCAAAATCTTAGAAAAACACAAAAACATAGAAAATTGTTTAGAAAAACACAAAAACATTAGAAAATCTTAGAAAATCACAAAAACATTCAAAAAATTGAAAATTTTTCAAAACAATAGAAAATTGTTTCACAAACAAAAACAATAGAAAATTGTTTCACAAAACTCAAAACAATAGAAAATTGTTTCACAAAACAATCTTACAAAAACATAACTTTAAGTTTACTTGCTTTGTCTTGTTTCTTGCTTTGTTTGTTTGCTTGTATAGTTGCTTCTTGTTTGTACATTTGTATAGTTTGTTGCTTAGACATACTTTGTTAAGATTCATCTTTTCTTGCTTAGATTAGATTTATTCTTACTTGTACATATGCGGTGTGTTTTTGCATGCTGGTGAATGCATGTTACATTGTGGTGTTGCTTCATTGTGTTTTTAGTTGAATTTGTTAGCATTTGATTATGTTTATTTGTTGCATGTGTGTTGTTTTGTTATCACATCATCATATATCCATCAATATCATCACATCTAACATCATCTATACATCATATATCAAGAAAAAGCTAAGTAAACATCATACATGTATGCTAAGCTAATCATCACATATCATATCATCAAATGGGGGCAAGAGGGGTCACAAATATCAAAATCAATCCCCCCACACCAATATCATCATAACATCCATCCATTACATCTACAACATCACATAAACAAATCATTTGATATCATCTACAGATCTATCATCACCTAATCAAATCAAAGCATCAAACATGTGATACATCAAACATCATAACACATCCATAAATCCAATAGAATCAAGAACAACGAAAGCATACATCATCACATAACACATGTCAGGTCAAAAATGCTCATCTAATATATATGTGTATGTGGTATATCTGTATCAAAAATGGATATACATCGGTGTTATACATCAAAATGCCTTCATCTGAGGCATACAAAAGGATGATATACATCGATCAAAGAATACAATTGCCTTCATTAGAGGCATATATCAAAGAATGCTATACATAAAGAATGATGTGTGTCCAACACAAAAATTCTATACACCTTCACCAAGAGGCACAAAGGTATATGACTACAATACAAATCATGGGTGACTTGAGCCCTCAGATGGTCTGGCTAGTCTGCTCCATGGTGGAGGCATGGCATGTGCTCCACTCGGTCCTACAAGTGGCCCCCATGGCTACTCCATTGAGGCCTGAGGCCTCTCTGACCTCTCTGATCTCGTCGATCTGCTCGACTGCTGACTATAGGAGGGTGCTCGGCACTCAGCTGGGACTACCTCATAATATAAAGATCTATAATAGGATGCTTTGCCCTCTGCTGTAGCTAAGTCTCTGTGTGTTTGGGCTGTCACGGATGTCCCATCTATGCATCTATAGGATGCTATCTCTGCCGATGCCCTAGGCTAGCTCAGCCTGACCCATGACCCATCTCTCTCAGCCTATCCCTCTCCAGTATCACAGGTTGTAATTGTGCCTGTGTCTGCTGGTGTAGGCTTGTCACCTGAGCCATCTGTGCAGCCATCTGAAGTATCTACTAAAAATGAATGGTGGCATCGCTAGCCTAGACTCGGGCCTGATCTCTCTCTACAGTCACTACCAAAATCTAAGATCGGGTCTGATCTCTCTCTACTATAACCTGCTGTAACTACTGTTGTAGTGTAGTGTGGCCACTGGTATCCTATAGGGGCCTGTACCCTATGCCTGTCCCTAGCCCATGTGCCTACCTTGTGCCTGGCCCTGTATGTGCCTGATCCCTGTGCCTACCCTGCCCTGTATATGTGCCTGCCCTGTCTGACGGCCTGTCCCTGCTCTCCCTGTAACTGTGCTGTACCCTAGCCATCATGTGGCTTCCCATCAAATGGATCATCTGGGCCTCATGTAGCTACATCATCCCCCTCATCACTACTATAAGGGATCTAGGGTAGTGCCCGAACACCTGCTGCCCATGCATCATCTAGAATGGTAAGGTGCCACAGAAAAATGGTAATGTACCAACCCCAATAGTCAAGAGTATGCCTGGGTATCTGACCTACCAGACAGTGTCCCATGCCTATGGAACCACCTGTGAAAAGCTCTATCGGTCTCGTACCACCTGTATGTGGGGCCTCAAGGTCTATCTCTTTGCATCCCAGCATGCATACCACAGATCTGGCTGTGGGACCCCCTGAACTCTGCCTTAACTACCACTGACATCGATCCACTCTGTATAGATCTGTGATGTAGCTGTGGCTACCAAGAATGAAGTGCTCCACCATGCAGACACTGAGCTCTACTCCATCCTCAGGCCACTGTATGTTCTTGTAGGGATTCCATATAACATCTCAATCAAGCAACTTATCAAAATCTCACTGGTAGGGGTACACGTGGCCTAGGTTCCCACATGCATCCCCACCCACTGGATCCCAAGCCATGTATGTAGGCTCCTCTGGGACTCGAACATGTAATGCACCTATAGGGTGCCCGATAGCTATGTGGTCCCAAGACCAAATATGTAACAAGGAGGCTGGCCCCACCATCTTCTGACGGTGCTAAGTAATTAGATGTAAGTCCCAGTATAGATGGGCCAGTATGCACTGGCCCTAGCAATAACGCTCACCACTGAAAATCCCCTGGACCAGTGTCATCAGACCCATAGGAAAGGATGTCCCTGTCTTATCAGTGAGAAAAAACCCACTGATAAGTGACATCACATAGAACGGCCCCCAATGCAAAGTCAGGTCGGCTATACAATCATGCAATGCAACTGTCATACCCTCATGGGGTATCTCATCGTGGTCAAATAAGTCACTCAATGCATTTGCGAGCCACCCAGGTTCACTCATGTACTCGATCAGTGAGCCTATGATAGGTGCACACAATATCTACCAAACGTCCTCCTGCGTGATGGTCATCTCTCCTATTGGGAGCCTGAAGCACTGGCTCTCGCTATGCCACCGCTCAACCAACCAGTCAATAGGCCATGGTCAAATGTGATAGAAGGCATCCAGGATACGGGGCCTAGGCCCACCGCCTCTAGCAATATCGCCACCACGTGCCAATATCATCGGTGCATGCTCCCCTCTAGCTCCAATATACAAAATTAACGCTCTCGCATCTGTAACATAGGCAATCATTGCTGTAAAACCAGTCTGAATGTCAGACACTAACATTTCTTCTAAGGGTTAACCTCAAAATGTTAATTTTTCTTCTAAGTGCCATACTTTTTGGCATTTTCCTATCTATCCTTCATCTATCCTATGTGCCTGCGTGCCCTTTAGGGTGTATACATGCACCCCCCTGGTGCATGCGCCTCCCTTTTGGCATGCGTGCGTGTGTGTATTCACCTAGGGGTGCTTGCACCATCATCCGTGTACCTACATGTGTGCACAAGGACCTCAAGTGCGTGTGTGCCATCATATGGGTGCATGTGCTCACATGCACCTAGGGTATGTGCGCATGTAGTGAAAAGTTTTTCAGGGTGTATGTGCATGTGCACACACACCACTTGGTGCCTACGCATGTGTGCATGCGCATTGAGGGTACCTATGCCACCATTAGGGCACCTACGCCCCCGTGCATGCGTGCCTACGCCAAACCTACCCTAATTTCTTCTTCTAAGCATTAATTAAGAGCATTAATGAAAAAATTAAGAAAGGAGGTTAAGCTACTCACGAATGGTCATCGTCTTGCGTGTCGGGCGTACTCCCAAACTCTGTCTACACGTCTCCTGCAGGTACTCGTGCTCTCACCATTGTCCTCATCGCTATCAGGGTCTCACAGTAAAAATTTGGTAGCAGTCAGTAACAAATGAATTGGTCGTGATGATTTACCCCCACCCGGGTGGGGTATTTTAAGCTATTTTCCCTCCGTGACGCCTGGAAGGTGGGGTATATTAAATTTTTCTATCATTTTTCATCTTGCTGGGGATTTTCTGCCTGGAACCTTTCTTCTCACTAGGGCAATTTTTCACTCTAATTTTTCTTCTATTCATTCCATCAAATGATTATTTTATTTAAATAATTATTTTTTCTTTTTTTTCATCGTGCTGGGGCATTATTTGTCGCCTGCTTCCTCTTTTTTTCCCCCAGGGCATACCTTTTGCGTTTTGGGCAGTTCATATTTTTTTGTCATTCATCTTGCTAGGGTGCCATCCGGTACACCTTTCTTCTCACTAGGGCAATTTTTTTCTCAAGGTGATTTTCTCCTTCTACACACTCCATCGAATAATTATTTTTATTAAATAATTATTTATTAATGTTTTTCCATTATGCAGGGGCATTATTTGTCGCTCGCTTCTTCTTTCTTCCCCTGGGGAATTCCTTTTGCATTTGAGTGGTTCACACTGGTTCTTCTACTTTCTTCTACGAATCCACCATCCACCAACGTTGCGAAAACAAAACAAAACAATATATATATCCATTCAAAATCCAAAAACAAAGCAAAATATTCCAACAAAATCCTAAAAATTATAAAACCTAAAAAATAGGTAACCCGGTTATAGCGGATGAAACTTGTGTCTTTCGCATGGTATTCTTTTCATATCCTACTGGAAAATTCACATCTTCACCGATCAAATGACTTGTGGATCATCAGATTCACAACCATTCACAAAGCTAGTTGCTTGCTTCATCTGTACTCTGGGGCACATCTGGTTTCCTGGTGTTGTTTCATTGCGCACAAAGCTTTCTCCTTGGACACAGTGTCCATCATCATTTCCCTTTGCATGTATCCTTTCTCGGGGCATCATTTTTAACCCTTGTCATCAATCACGAACATGTGGAATTCTTCAGCTTGATAACAAAACATTTGTACAATTGTCTTGACCATTGTTGGTTTGAATATGTGTGTTCGTACTTGTTTTCCCTGTTAAATGAGCTTGTTTCCTTCTGATATTGCATTACTTATTGTATGTTGCATTGATTTGGTTTTTCAACAATGGAAAATTATTCGTAGTATGACTTTTCATGTCATTCTACTTTTTTTGTATGCTTATATTTTTAATAAGGACCGATGACGTAGATCTTTTGGCAATATGATGACATTGAAGTTGTTCCAATGCAAAGAATGATAGCTAGTTCTTCTTCTTCTAATTCTTCTACATCACCCTCCTATCAACATTATTCTTCCGTTTCACCTGGGGCATCCTGCCCCTCCCCTTTCTTCTATCCATTTCTCACCTTTTTCGATCGTCGATCATCTTCCTCCATCACCCCATTGACACTCGAGGGGGCATCTCTCACCTCTACTAATTTTTCTTCTACCCCTCCAAAATATCATATGTCTACTATCTTTTAAGTGGCGTTACTTACACCACCCCAAAGAGGGGAAAATGTAGACACCTATAATTTAGCCTGAACAATTTAAATACTTAAATTGTGCTAATTATCCCCTTTCCCGTAAATTGACGACATATTGTCAATAGTGCTCATCTCCTCTTCTATCCTCGTTAATTAATTACATTACGCTAATTAATTAAGTCGTCTATCCAACAAATACCCTAATTAATGACCTTTGTTAATTAGTTCTTCATTCTATCTAGACTAATTAATTATTATTAATTAATTAGCTTCCCCTTTCATTAAATCAATAAATCATTATTTATTTGATTTAATTCCCTTCTATGGTCCAAATCATGCTAATATTCCTCTAAAAAGCTTGTAAAGGCTTCCACATCTATTAATTAATCATCTTCATTAATTAATAAACCCCCTTTATCCACATGAGTCACTAGAAGGACAAATTAAACTCTCCTAAAGTTAACTCAACCCTTTCTAAACCCCCCTTATCCACAACTAACCCAACATCTCTATTATCCCACATGCAAAGGGATGTAGAGATTCCTTTGTCCATTGGGTTATATAAAGAACCCTCCTCCTACCTTTACACCTACACCTAATTCTTGAGAAAAAAAAGCAAGCATATAACAAATACACTATAACCCCTTTTTTAATCCTTGAGCATTCCACCATTACAGGAGCTAAGCCTCATCATTTTGCATTCCAACAATCAAGGTTAGTGTTGTAGAGAGAAAGGGAGTTAATCAAGAAATGACTAATAAGCCATGGCTTGATGAACCTCCATATCCTGATTTCTTGGATCAAACAACCAATCTCATTTTGATAGCTAAGAGATCTACATAGGTTATTTAGTTAATTTAGGTTTCTAAAGAGTAGAGTAATAATGTTAATATGTTAGCTTGAATTTCATTTTCAAAGTTCTAATGCAATAATGTTGATTATTGTTACTTGCTTAGCCTTTAACATGATGGTGTTTGGAATTTGATTTTAGCTTTGTTATAAAACTACTAGGTGTTAGTTCTAATTTCCTTAACTTATCTAAACAAACACATGCGCTCACTTGGTGTTTTTAATAAGGCAGTATTTGTAGTTAGCTTAGATTCCCCTTAATTCATTTTCTTTATATGTGTTTCCTTTCATCGTTTTTATGCTTTGTCAATTTAGTTCAGTTTTTTGTTATAATTAGTGTGCTTTGCCCTTGTAGTTGATTACTATCTAAGTGATTTTGAGAAGAATTGAATGGTGTCTTGTTATAGATTGACGTGTGTTATAAAATTACAAGAGCTTAGAGTGAAGATAATTTTGGAGAAGAAATTCCAAGGAATTTTCTTGGAATGAAGACCACACATAAGAGGATAGATGCTCAGTGTAATGTGAGGTAGGCTAAAGCATTGGAAACTACTTGGTATGAGGCACATTAGATAGGTACTTTGGCATAGGGAGGCACGCGTAAGGAAATATGTGGCCAAGAAGTAGTAAGTGTGCCAGAAGGTTATGACTGAGGTGCAAAAAAGTTAGGTGTAGAAGGATACAATGCAACGTGTGGAAGAGCATGGAGGTGGAATTAATACATTGCATATGGAGGTAGATGAGGAGAAATCAATGTGGGGAATTTTGAAATGAGTTATAAAATTAGTGAAAGTAACTTTATTGTTACCTTGCATTTTTTGAGTTATTGAGTTGTGAACTGCGATGAAGAGCATAGTGCTACGAGCGATCTATGGAGTAGAAAACTATGTAAGGTTAAGACACATCGTTAATAGAATTATGCAAAAGAAGTGTTATTAAGATAGTAGGGCTAGTTTTCAAAAGAGGGTTCGCGTGGCTAGGGTTTTAGAAAGACAAAATCACGGCTAGGGAAAACTAGGGCACAAAGATTGAAGGGTTTGAATTGGGTCCAAGGAGTGCAAGGATTAGGAAAAGGAAAGTTATAATTTTTAGAGTGTACCTATGGATTGAAAAATGTAATGGCACCTAAGAGGGCCCCATTTATTAAAAGGGAGGCCGAGGAAGTGGTAGAAGAATGGTTGGTCAAAATGTAGTACCCTAAAGAGGTGATTAAGGGTAGGCCATGGACAATAAAGATAACATAGTGCATGATTAGTGATTTTAACCACAAAACTGAGAAAACCCATAAAGATATCATTTTTGAGACCATTCGGAAAACAAATAGGAGAACGAAAAATAGGAATAGGGTCTTGGACAATACAATACAAAAGTTATTGGAAAACATTAAGGTTATGCAAATTTATGAGTTACTATATTTTGGAAAGCCCGACCAGTTGTACCAATGGTTGATGTCTCACATGCACGAGGATTTATTCTACTTCACAAGCATGAGGATGTGGATTACCGCTAAATTGGTTGAAAAGGTCACAGGTTTTCATGACTAGAGTTCAAATATTCGGGTGACTTGTCTGATGATGTGGGAGTCGAGGTGACAGATGACCTCATTTCAAGTACAAAAAGGGGGGAAGAGCATTCAATGTTACACATAGATGATCTAGCTACAAGGGTTGTGACGGTGGCTAGCATGTTACAAATTGGGTGCCTCAGTAGATATGGACAAAGGTTAATAAGCACTGGCTACATATCGCACACAAAATGGTGAGAAAGAACTACTATAACATTGCAAGTTACATTGCGGAGAGCCTAGTAGCAAAGGCACATGCATCTAAGCTGACAAAGGTGATAAAATAACCTGGGGTGCTATTCTACTTTTGATTGTATTAAGTGAAATCAGCATGCCCGATGGGCCAAGGGAGAAAGTTTGGGAGTATCCCATGGAGAATAAATCACCTCCAAAGAAGTTTTATAAGTACACATGTCATGGTTCCATTTCAAACAATTACAAGGAGTGCTAAGAGAAGTGGTTTAGGAGGTTGCACCAAGGAATTTGAGGGAGAGTGGCACATACCTATGCAAACTACCTATTGTTTTGAATGGAAAAGTAGAGCTCGCGATGTACTAGCATTTCCACATGGGAAGAGTTTTCATGAAGATGAGGGAGAAGAACCCATGGTGTAAGTTACCCTTCACTTTCACTGCACATTATTTCAAGGATTCGGTAAACAGGTTGCACAATGTGCACAAATTGGTATTTGATGATGATAAAGTAGACACAAAAATACACATTCCATGTAAGACTATGTGTGGCCAAATAAGGAGGCATATGTGGAAATGATGGATATAGATAACATTGACATAACTCCGGAGACTTTGTCTGTAGGGAAGATTGAGACCACGTGCATATATATGTACCTAAAGCCTCAATTTAAGGATGGAAAGGTAATTACAAGAGAGGACTTTTCCTTACCGGGTCATCCAAAGGGGAAACAAACTATGGGAGAAAGGGCACCTTTGAAATAGACACCCCCCAGATAATAAGAAAAATGAAATGTGGGTTTGTAGAATGTTTTGGAGAGTGGCGAGGAGCAGGAAGACAACATTTCCCTTGATCCTAGGAAAGGAGAATCTTGCCCAGAAGGCATACATGAGCTAGATGTTGGTGCTAGCCCATCACAGAAGGTAAGGAGATCACCACGTGTAACACCAGTAAAGAAGGTTGGAGGAAGAAAGAAATAAAATAATAAAATATATTCCATGGTCAAGGATAGTGATGATGAGAATTCTTCACATAGAAGCATGCAAGAAGATGTTTCCACACCTATTCTGGAGGAAGCATGAAGAAGAGGCGATAGGTGGTGAACAACCTTTGTTCAAAGAGGATTCCCCCAGTATAAGCATGGTAGGGACTAGAAGGTGAAAGTTCTGCTGGTGGAGATACAAAGATAATAGAGAATGTTGTGTGCTTGAAGAGGGAACCTGAAGGAGAAGAGGAAGTATAATAGGACATGGGTGTCGAAACACATGAGAATAGTAGATGAGCTTACCAGTGAGCCCAAAGGAATAAGAGATGGTAAGAACACATAACCTTGGTTATATAGATGATGTACATAAAGATAATTCACACCAAGTTCCAAAGTATTAGTTGCAAAAGAATAATTATATGGATGGGAGATGATGGATCCAGA
Source organism: Taxus chinensis (assembly GCA_019776745.2). Classification (NCBI taxonomy): domain Eukaryota; kingdom Viridiplantae; phylum Streptophyta; class Pinopsida; order Cupressales; family Taxaceae; genus Taxus; species Taxus chinensis. The sequence continues at coordinate 140,305 of JAHRHJ020003151.1, forward strand.
TATGGTGAATACACGTAACCATAAACAATTATCATGGAACATGCAGACTCACATAGATGAGCCCGAATTTGATGTGTGTGAGGAATCATGTATCTAACATGGAGGATGAAGAAGCATCCACACTCCCGGCCATGTAACGATCAAGCCCACTCAATTGTCAGATGAACAAGTAAGTAATGCATTGACAAAGGTATTTGCAGAGGTTGCACTCAGAAACGCAGATAAGGTAGAAACTATTCAGGACTTTGTTAGAAGATATAAAGGATAAAGACAGTAGAAATTAAGCTTTTGACAGAGGAAAATGAAAAAGCTGAGGCAAAATAACATATAGTACTTTATATGGCAGAACAATATTGGTGATGAAATTTTACAAGGCAAGGCCACATTTAGAAAAGCAGATTGGTTGAGAGATTCCCCTCTACTATGCATTATTTGTGAACATTAGTTCACATGGTGTTGGATGAGGTCCAGTATGGATGCCAAAACCAAAGGATGTACATAGTATAGGTGGAAAATAAAAAGGAAACCATAGTGCGCAAGATAACTGGGTATGAGTCTATACTACAAACAATGAAAGATGAAATGGAAAAAGAAGACTTGGCGTTGAATATGTGCACAGATCCTAAAAATACAATAAATACAAGGACTCTAGGAGAGGAGAATGAGGTCCTTATGAAATGAAAAATGAGACACTTGGGCCCAAGGAGAGGCTCACTTTGGTAGCAGAGAAGTGTGATGCGCTTACAGTAGCCCATGATCCTCATAAGGAGAAGAATCAAAGACATTGGGAAACTCATAACATGGTGAATGGATATGATAGAAGGGATGGTGTCAAGCTTGGAAAATGCTCTAAGGATACTGTAGAATGAAGGTGAAAATATGACTATGGATGAAATGGAAGTAGTACTTATAGACATCCCTGAAAAATCAAATAAGGTGCTTAGTGCTTGGAACGACTTATAGGTGGAGATCAAAAGTGAATATCCTATAGTTGATTCTGCCTTGCAGAAGGGTACAATGTGCTCAATGTATTCTTTCATTATTTATGTACAGTTATTCTTTTGTTCCTTATTTTTTATTCATGGAGAAGATAAGTTTTGGTTGCCCATTGATTAGGGACAAAAATGAAGCAAGTGTGGGGTAATGTTGGGATGATGAATTATAGCCTAAGTACAGAAGGTGCATAAGGATTACGGCATGTGTAGACATATGGTGCAGAGCCACATGTGGAGTTATAGTGGAAAAGGGTGCGCCGGGAAAGTAGTGATATCGGGACTTAGCAATTTTTTGTATGAGGCTAAAAATAGACGTTGAGTGGGGAACATGCATCAACATGAAGACTTGGAAGTGAAACAAGGTTATTTTTGGACAAGTGGAAGATCAAACGACATGCACATTTTTTGAGCTATTAATAGGATTATAACTATAGATAATATTAGATAGTCTATTAGTAACGAAGCTTGCATGCTTTTTTATTTATATTGTAGCGGCGCATGGTTATTCTTAGCATGTAGCCTATTTTGGAGGATGCATGAGTAGTGAAGGGAAATTCCCCACTCCTATATATATGTATTGATTTACACGGTTTGAGAGAATGATCCCTTGAGATGTTTTAGTAAGATTATGTTGCTGGTTATGAGTGCGCATGACCTATGATGATACACTTATGTATGTATTCTGGCTTTTGTTTTTTACATTAATTAATACAATGGATCTTTGTGGTTGGATATTAGTTGTTGACATATCTGTGACTAGATATTGTATGGTAAATTTGATCTTGATTCTTGTTTAGTCATTTTTGCATATGGTTGTGATTTAGATGTAGTTCATGTTATGCTTTACTTTTGAATAGTTATCACAGATATGGAATACATGTCTTCTCATGATAAAACCTTGACAAAGATGCCATAAAAGAGGGACCTAGTACCTTTGCGTGCTTCGGGTGAATGCTCAGGTCTGCTTAAGTGATGTGTCAATGCGCCTTGGGTTTTTTGGTGAAATAAAAGACTACACATGTACCATAGGTGATTTAGGTTTTTTTAATCACAAAATTGTGTGGTGTTTATTCCCTTCTAGATTAATGTGTAGTTTCCCTTGTCGAAATGTGTAAAACAGATGATAAGGTCCTAGTGAAATGGGTAGTATATGGATGACTCTTTTTACCCATTGGATAAGGTTGTGTATAAGGAACTGGAGTCCTCTTAGTGTATTGACATTTTGAAGGTACATAGAGGCAAAAATATATCATTGGTGATCAGTACGGGGCCTATTCCCCTCAGCTTCAGCTAGTTCATGTCAGTGATAAGGGATTCGGGTGCTTAGCATAATTTATAACAACAACCAATAGTTTACTAATCTTACAGTCAAAAATGCCTGAAGTTAGTAATCTTTACCTTGGGTCCGATCAAATCCCAACTATTTATCACCCCATAATGGTAGATGATTGATTTGATGCAAATTTGATGTTGTCAAAGTGTGGTTTAGATGTGTGTGAGGGAATATTTAAGTGAATGCAATAAATTAATCCTTGAATTAATCTATGTGACCCTCAAGAAGAGATACATGATTCATTTTAGGCCCAATAAGGAATAATTTCAAGGCTTGATTAGAACAAATAGCAAAATGCAATGCTTGAAAAACAAAAAGAAAAGGAGAAAAAACACCTAAAAACACTTATTTTAGTAAAATTTTGTAAACATTTGAGGTAGTTTAGGAAATTTTTGAGAAGAAAATCAGTACTAGGGAAAAGTTATGCAATACCGGGTTATTTTTAGCTTGGTGTAAAGAAATGAAAGCACTAAAAAATCTAGTCTTCTTGTTTGGAACATATCATAGGAGCCTCGGATGATTGAATCAAAGGTGATTCAGATACTCATCGGCAAAAATATAGAAGAATCATATTTCACATTACAAGGAAGGTTTTTGGATATTCTATCATTATAAAATTTAGATGAAATTGAAAGTGCAAGCTTGAAGAATCCTATTACGTGGTGAAACTTGATCAGAAAGGTTCTAGACATTAATTGTGAAGATTTAGGAGCACAAAAAATATCAAGTGATGTTATTTTTAATACTATTCATGATATATAGTATGGTTTATTCCACGGTGGTTGAAAACCTTTCTTGCCACTTTGCTCACTGACACACTAGCTCAAGGAAAAAGTGAAGGTATGGGTAAAAATTGATGAATAACTCATTTTAACTAACTTATAAATGGTATCATTGGATTAATTGTATGTTTTTACATGAATATTCATATATTAGTTGGAAAATGTTTCTTAAGTTTTGACTCTGGGGTGAAGGAAACATTTATAGATGGGCAAGTTTCAAGTGATCAAACCATGCTCGGATGCAACATTTGAGTGCTTAGGCGCACTTTTTCAACCCCCCCATACACCATTGGGTGAACTTTTGAGGTGTAAAATTTCACTCTAAAAGTGTCACCTCACTCTCATTGGATTTCTTTCCCAATGAAAGAAACATAACATGATTGGCTAAAAAGTGCACTTTATGACTTAAGTGAGTGTTTTAAGTTGTGGTGAAGGCCCCCTATCTTCCTCTAGGCACACATCACTCTTTCCCACCAAGAACCTTAGATGCAATTTTGGAGTTATCATTCACCCAAAAGTGTTTAATGTCATCTCCTCATATTTTCCATTTACCCCACATAGCATACCTATCATGCCACTCAAGCTCAAAAACATATAAGAATGGCTTGAAAAAGTGCATGTGTGCATGTTATTTTTCACCCATCCCCAAGTGCATGGTGCAACCTAGAAACTCCACTAATGATCCACCTTAAGGACACAATTTTGAGAGTACAAGATTTCACCAAAAATGATATACCTATAGTGCAATATACTTTCAAAACACTTCCACTTTAGACCACTCTTCCATTTCCACCATGATGCACTTCTCCATGATTTTGACAGTTTCCACTAAGAATGATAGTTTAAATTCCCTCATTCCATGCTTCACCACCGATTTCATAAACTTAAAACTTCAAATTTGAAAAACATAAAGAAACCTCCTTTGGGACATTAAAATTAAATCATATTTTGAAGCTGGTTATAATATTCAAATACAAAAAATCCTTTTGTTGCCCTATTTTTCAAAATCATAGTTTTGCTCATAACTCATGTTCCTGAAACTCCATTTTCCACCAAATTTTAACCATGAATTCCTTGTGAGAACTGCCATTTAAGAAGAGTAATTTTGCATGCCCCCATTGATGCAATCATTTATTTTTTACAATCCACATGAAGTTTTAGTAAAAAAATCACCTTTTCTCAGATCTACAAAACATGGCTGATTGGAATCTCTGGCAAAAATTGGAGAAAAAGCCTTAAAAAAAATATAGAAACTTCTACAATTGGTTTCATTCTGATTCGAATGCCTAAGAAGACCAATTTATATTTTTGTAAGTCCCTACCACATAATTTACTAAAAATAGTAAGTCCAAGGAAAATATGGTTTCTGGTACTTCAAGACATTCCTTATAAGTGCAAAACATTCAAGAATGGACAAAATTGACAAGATTGGTAAAATTGCTAAGAATGGTACCCATGTGAATGACATGCTAAAAATATTAAATGATAAAATTGCGGATGATTTTAGACTCAAGGATGATGAATTATAATATTCATATTCTTCAAATCTCTGTGTCTGATAGTGAAGGAAATTTAAGCTTTCATGGAGGTCAAATATTTCAATTTGCAATACAAATCCCCATTTTCACTGGATGCAGTGAACATAAGGTGTCTCAAAGAGGAAATGCCAATTTTGGAAGTTCATACAAATATCCACCCTATCACTAAGTGGTGACCATCTCTGATAAATATTATCCTCTATGGGTAATGATAATGATAAATTCAGCTTGTATAGGATGTGAAAGATGAATTGTGACTCATGTGGAAAGCCCTGACGATTCCTAATTTTTGGTCATCTAATGTCAAGGTGGAAGAATCATCATGGTTGCATTATGTAATGGACAATTGTTTCAAGTTCTCATTCATATGCATGATTGGTCAAGATTGAATAATAGTTTTTCATGGTTTTTTCAAGTGTGTATAAGACATCACTTCATTGTCTACAGTGGTCTAATTGATCAAGTGTCTTCTCACTCCTTCACTTTGTGTACCTACATGGGCTACAATTGTTGATCATTCAAATAAAATGTTTCTCATGGTGTAGAAGAGTTCAAGGATCATACTTCATCATTGCATTAGAGCATTTCACTATGTCATCATAGATCTTAAGTGGATCTTATTCACAATTGGAGCTTCTTCATCCTTCACCATTCAAACACTTGGAGATTCTCATCCTCTCTTTAATCTCTTTATCTAAAATTCTATTTCCTCATTAACAAGAAAGTTGTAAACAAGTGACTTAAGTCACTTAAATTTCTTTTTCTTCATTGACAACATTAAACTTTAAGTCATAAAACTCTCACATGGGAATATGAATAGTTGTGGTCTTGAAACAAAGCTACAAATTGGGAGATCCTTCTCATTTCAAAGGATGGGTTTTCTTTTCACTAGCTCCCATATTACTCTATAGGAACAAGTGATCAAATTCCTCTAACTCCTTTTATCTAAAAATTTGTTCATCTCCATCTCAACTACACTACTATGAGCAATTCTAACTGTGTAATAAACATTCCTATAGAATAATTCTTGTGTTAATTGTATCTATTTTCCTCTCTATCCTTGCCATAGTTTCTTTCATCTATTGAATTTATCCCAAAAACTATCCCTTGATTTTATGTCTGGAAAACTCTGCATCCCACTTATTTTCATTTTATGTAATTCGTACTCCAACGTGCTTTTTCTACTTTATAGCCCATGGCTAAAACCTCAGCTAAGTCCTCACATCCTATCTTCCTGGGTGTGTGCCAATTCCCACACTATAGTACCTCATGCACACAAGTATAGGGAAGTATTCACGTGTGACCTCACTCCAGTCATAAGGCTCACCCCCGCACTTATAGTAGTCTTTTATCATGTCTTCCAATATTTACAATAAATGAGAAAGAATCTCATGCCTATAACTCTTTCCTTCTTAACTCAGCTCCTCCTCTCTGAAATATTTCACCAAAAATTCCTTATTTGGATTCATTCCTAGAGTTTTTTGACCTTTCCCTTGGCCTTGAGTTGATCCACTGGTCATGATGTAGGGTTTGGTCTCGGGATATAAGGATTGGAGTAAAAATATTAGGGTTTTGGGTTTCGTAAACTTACTGGTCTAATAGAGGGAAACATAGAGAACAAACATTAGCTAATTTTTGGCAATATTTATTAAAAAATAAGAAACTTATAATAATTCCCAAAATTGTAACGTAGGCAGAAAATTTATGAAAAAACCTAAAACTTCTATAACTTTTTCAAAACAAGTCCAAAAAGTTTGAGATTTAGAGTTCTTACTTGATTGATTTCACAACACCCCAAAAAAATTATAGAAAAATACGCTACCATTTATGAGATATAGTCAAACCTTCACAATTAGGTCTTTGATGCATTTATGACCGAGATCAAGCTCTAATACCACTTGCAATGAAATTGCTTAGATAGATCTGAATATCAATAGTAATAGAACACTGAAGAACACTAGTGTGTGTGTGTGTGTGTGTGTGTGTGTGTGTGTGTGTGTGATCTCAATATGCACGTAGAATGACTTAGCCACTTTAAGGGGGCAACCTCCAAGCCATACAATAAGACTCAAGTTCTCAATATGATGATTAACTACTCCTTACTCCCACTCTCACTCCTCTCACTCTCTCTCTCTCTCTCTCTCTCTCTCTCTCTCTCTCTCTCTCTCTCTCACTGTCACACACACACACAACACACACACACACACACACACAAAACATACCCCCAACTCCCATGACTTGCTAAACATGTATTAAACCCTTCTAAAGTAAGGTTACCTTTAATAAAGCAACCTTATCCATTCCTAATCATGTTTTACCTTTATCCCACATTTATGAGAGTGTGTTGAATCCTTTATCCTTTGGGCTATATAAAGAGCCCTCCACCTACCTTTTTACTTACACATAAACTTTCTAACAGAGAAAATGCAAAGCATATGGCTCTACTCAAAATTCCCCTCTCTAACAAGGACAAATTTTGAAAATTTTGAGTCTAAGTGCTTTTTCTGAGATACCCAGGTTGTGAAGTCGAAAGAATCTAAGTTTTGGGTCATTTTGTAAGTATTTCGGGTCTGTCGGGACTTTCTGTCCCACCTGTCCCAAGTACGAAAGTGCAAGTTGTTCCCCGATCGGCCGAAATCCCCGAAACTGTCCCATTCTCGGGCCCGTCGGAACTTTTTGTCCCAAGTGTCCCAAAACTTTTGTGCGAGCTTTCCCATTTTCGGCCGAAACTCCCGAACCGCGTACTTCGCGCATTTTCGTCCCAAAACTTTTGTGCGAGCTTTCCCATTTTCGGCCGAAACTTCCTAGTCGCGTACTCCGGAATTTTCTGTTCCAAAAGTCCCCAAGTCCAAATGGGCCTGCTGTTCCAATTTCGGCCGAAATGCCTGAACCGCGTACCTCGCGCATTTTCATCCCAATTGTTCCAAAAGCTTTTGTGCATTCTCTCTCCATTTCGCCCGAGCCGCGTGTTTCGCGCATTCGCGTCTCACCTGTTCCAAGCGTACCAAGTGTCATTCACACTTAGCTTTTCCCGCTCATTCCGAATATGACGCTCTTTCAAATTGGTGGTGGTGTATTCAATGCGCATTAAATTCATTCCGCTCCTCAAACGGCTATATAACCAAGCATACCACCTTCGCATTTTTCACATTGCTTTCTTGCTATCATTTGCTCAAACCCTTGCAACCTAGTTCCCTTTGCAAATTCCTTCCAGAGTCTGGGTCGCAGCTCCGAATCTATCAATATGAAGATCAAGTTTCAGGGACAGGAGCAAATTTCTCCACTCGAGTCTGCCGTTAGCAATATCGGAGACAGTGAAGCCCGTCATCTCGACTTCGGCGACTTTTGGTCAAGAATGACAGATGCAAACCCTACGCCGATGGCACAGATGATTAATGATAGCGGTTTGGCTTTCGCCGGAGGTTTCCCTATCTCAGTGCAGTGTGCTGATACGGTACTTTCATGCGGAGCTCACTTCGACCCCGACTCGAGCGAATTGACAAATGTACACGGGGAGCTCATTGCCAAGCTAGACGCTGCCGCCATTGGAGCTGCTCTGAGGATTCCGGAGATGGACAATGCCATAGTCGTCTCTCGTGATCAAGCACAGGCCATGTTCGACCAAGACAGTGATAAATATAAAGCTCGAGTGGCGAGGTCTTGGTTGAAGAACCCTAGGAAAGGAGCTTCTCGTCTGACCAAAACCCTCTTCCGGGCGGATTTCAATGAAGAATTGTCAGATTTTATAATCCTGCTGGCTCGGGTTATGGGTTTGCCCTCAACCAATGAGTTTCATTTCTGGATGTGCCCGCTCATCAGCATGGTGTGCGAGGGAACGCAAAACATCAATTGGGCAGAAATCATAAGCATGAATTTGGCCGAGCAATTATCCAATGTGCGACAAACAAAGAAGTTCTTCATGACTTCGTATCTGATGTATACCCTAGCAGCGTCACGGCAATGGTTTGGCTTTTCCTACATTGATGCGCACAAAGACGATCCAGTGTACGCCTATTGCCCGCAGTTCACCCTAGAGACCAGCAATCGGAATTTCAGAAGGGTCAATGATGCCTTCACCATGTACATGGTCAGATTGCTCGAAGGTGACACTGCCAGGAGGTTTTCAGACGAAGCTATGAACCTGATATCACAATATGGAGCCTATTTCATTCAGTTCAGGAAATTCTCTTATATCAGGCTTGCTGGCTATGAGAACACTCCTCTGCGGCTTCCCATGTTCTGCAACGACAAAATGGCCTTGATCGAGATATGCAGGCAACTGGACAAGTTGCACAGAACTTGCAGAGACAAGAAGATTTCTGGCTTACATTTTCCCATCTCTCTGGGAAACTACACATGTAAAACGGCCCTGGATGCTCAGAACGTAGAAAGAGCCCTGGTCCCTATCACTGTTCATTTCTTCAAGCCAAGAACCTGTTTTGACTTGAAGAAGTTCATTGAAAGGAACATCAAGATAGTCTATCATCACAGGGCAGATACAGAAGACTACTGGGCCGACTGTGCAGATGATTTTGAAGCCAGAAGAAGGCATTGTGGCAGGTTCTCCCTGCAATTGATCCAAGAACTCAGCCTGTACCAAGTTCCTGAAGGTCTCCAGGATGACAATTCTGAGCTATATTCGTATGAATACGAAAATGTGATTAAGCACACCCCTCTGGAGGACCTGGATTGGAACAGAAAAGAAAGAGATGATCTGGCTGAGATTATTGCCCCAGTCTTGATCAGAACTAGGGTCTGGTTCAGTAAGAAGATCCGAGAATTCAAGAGGCACTCAGGAGAATCCAGCTCCAAAGATGATTCGACACCCATAAGGGAAGCATCAGTTCCAGAGTCTGGGACACCAGTGAAAACCCCTCCTGCCTCAATAGCTCAGGGACTTGTAGGATCTACTCCTTCTCCATCTACCCAGGTATACAAGAAGAAACTCAAAGAGGTAAAGAAGGAGCCTGCAGAGGATGACCCTCCAAGAAAACAGGCAGAGTTGCCTATGGGGCCAGAGAACATCATCGTTCTCAGTGAAAGTGAAGACAGTGAGGTGCCAATTCCTACAAGTGTTCCTGAAAATCCAGCAGATAAAGATAAAGAAGTCCAGAGCACCGAACTTCCAGGTACTACTGATTCTTCTGCCGCCATTACCTCCAGTGTTCTGCCTGCATCTCAGCTTGAGTCAGCAGCTGCACAGACCTTGAGTATCATGAGCTCCCTGTCTCTTGGTCCCCTTGCCTCTCCTGCAGATTCTTCTTCCTCTTTTGCTTGGGTGCAACCTCTGGTTGATAAAAGGAAGAGAAAATCCTCCTTTCAAAGCTTGGGACCAAATTTTGATGCTGTAGCAGCCTTGTTGGGCACCACTCCTTCTCGTGCCAAGAAAGCCAGAACTACTTCCAGGATTGTGTCGGATGCTCGAGGTCAGCAATTCCTGGAGATTGCTAAGCCCACAGTAGACAAATCGGAATCAGAGTTGCTGACATCCGACTTGGAACTTTCAAGGATCCCTATGGGAGAGTCTACTCCTGAAGGTGAGATTCATAACCTCCAGGAAACAGTCACCAGAGTCATTGGAAGGGTGGAGAAAGGGCAGCAGACGATTGAACAGCTGGAAGAACAAGCCCAAGTTCTCACTAGTTTTATCAAGTCACTCTTGTCTAAGGACAAAGTTTTAGACCCCACTCCCTTGACTGCTCTACCCCCTCCTGTAATTCTAAGCCAAGATGAAGTGCAAGAAATTAAAGATATGCACAAGTATTCTGTCTATGGTAGAGCTACCGAAGCCATGGTGGATGACATGCTTGTTGCCGGGCTAAACTTCATCGACGAAGCTTTTAAGCTACATGGAAAGGTAGACAAGTTGCAACATAAACTATCCTCTACCATTGAGGTTATGAATAAGGAGCTTAAACTTTGGGGCAGTTGCATTGTAGACCTTCGCCTCATGGGACAGACAGATGAGAACATCTTGCTGGCGAATAAGATTTTCGATGATGCCGAAGATAATCTATCAAAATCCTGGGTCTACAGTGTAGAGTGGAAAATCAGAGTCCTGGAAGAAGCTGTAGGAGAAATGAAGAATAGCTGGCAAAAGGGAGAAGCTTTCAAGACGCTAGCAGCTGCTGCTTTCAAAGATATGCATTGTCATCTTCAGGATGAAAACTCTGGCATTCCCTCATCCTTGCAAGAAATCAAAGCTCAGTTCAGAGCTTTTGTCAAAGATAATCTTTTCAAGGAAGACTCCATCTCTAAAGACAAGATAAAAGAAATTTGTTCTCTCCAGTCTGCCATTGAAGAAGCAAACAAAGACTATCATACTCACGTCGAGTTTGATAAAGAGATGGAGAAATGCCTGGGATTTTGGACTCAGTCTGCAACTAACACATCAGTCCCTCGTGGCAGAGATATAGCTGAGTCATTGAAGAAGTTCAGGCAGCGGATTCTGAAGACAGTAGGTCCCTCCCAGTAGCCGGCCACCTGTCTCCTTCTCTCTCCTTCCCTCTTCTTTCCTTTCTTTTCGTATTCGTTGTAATTAGTTAAGGTATTGCAACCGGCAATACTCAACTATTCTTTATTTAAAAGAAACGGTTACAAGTCGTAACCGACTTGTAAGCTATATAATGGCCTTTCCACGCCATTTTTGGGAGGAGGAAGAACTTGGCATACTCTCGAAATTGTAAATAGATCTTGAACATATCAATACAAAAGGGCTTTTCTTTTCATTCTCTATCTGAATCTTTGTAGCTCTGTGTTTTCCTTTAGTATTGTGAAGATTATTTTGTACCTAATTCGTTAGTCTTGCTGATTGCTTTTGCAAATACAGTGATCTTGCACGACCAAGAAAGAACTTTGTGTCTTTGATTAATGAATTTGAAGAAGGTCGTTGAAGAACTTTGTGTCTTTGATCTTATTCAGTTAATGCAAATAATCTTGTTCCAAATTCCCCGCAACTTCGCACTCGTAAAGAATTATTCTGTTATCTATAATTCCAAACGTTTGCTATTCTGCTTATCTTCGTACCCTCTTTCCTCAGCCCGTTTGTAACTGATGATCTTTGTGGAAAACATTTTCGTGGTATCCAAGTTCAACCATAAAATGACCCTCTGTATATTTGTAAATAAGTTCGTGTCTCAATAAGGGAACCTCTCCCATTAAAGAGGAGGGACTTCTTGTCCCCTGACTGTTGCTCTTCTAAAAAGTCTTATTTGAAAACCAACAGTTTTTGGCGACTCCGCTGGGGAAAATCGCATTCCAGTACTATATTTTTTTTTTTTTCGATCATTCTTTGATCTGGCGACTCCGCGTTTCACTCGAGGGAGAAGGGCCCTTGGTATCGAAGATTCTCAGTTTCAGCTTTTGGAGCAACAGGGTTTTCCTTTCCCTTCAAATAGAAGAACTCGTTCAACGAGCACTCCACCTGTTCGAGAAAGAAGTCCTTCAGAGCCTGCTAGTCCTAATCTACAAGCTTTAATCCTTGCTGGTGTTACAGTTCCCCTCAGAACCGTATTTCCAAGAAGAATGGCACAAGTTCCATGGGGTCAACGTGTCGGGCCTCTGGCCCTCACTCAGCCTTTGCATGAGTTACCTAGAGGTAACCGAAAGAACTTCCCCAAATTCAGAGGCGACGGCAAAGTGCACCCTGACGAGCATATTGCAGCCTTCATAGTTGCATGTGGAGTCTTGGGGGTCGAACATGAAGACGTCTCAGTAAGACTGTTCGTCGAAACGTTACAGGACAATGCTGCTGACTGGTTCTATCACCTTCCGGCTGGTGCCATCATCGACTGGAATACCATGAGAACTCAGTTCGAAAGCCGTTTCAAACCGGCAGAAGATGTGCATGCACTGCTTGCCCAGATTTCTCAAATAAAGAAAGATCCATCGGAACCCATGAGAGAATTTGTGGCTCGGTTCAACAGACTGATCAACAAAATCCCCGTGAACACTCGGCCGGTTGATCAAATCCAAAAATGTTTCTTTTTGAATGCCCAAACGCCTAAAGTCAGTTATGCTCTAAGAAGGGCTAACCTTGGAACGTTAATACTGGATCAAGAACTGGCTGTTAGTGTCGAGGATGACCTAATCATGTCAGGGAAATTGAAGAGAGATCCTCCCAAATCTAAATCTGCTGCTTCTTCCTCTTCCACTTCTGGACCCAATACTGATCCATTAGTCCAGAAACTTGCAAATGATCTGGTAGCTATAAAGAAACAATTAGCTCAGCATGCACCGTATGCAGATGTTCCTAGAAGAAATTTTCAACCCAGAAACCGTTTGCCAGCTCCCCACACAAGATTGGCACTTGAAGGACCTCCCGTCAAAGTTCCTGTGAATGCAACTTGCGAGGTCGAAGAACCAGAAGATGATAATGAAGCTTGTGAAGAGTTCCTGGAGGAATTCGATGATGAGGCAGAAGAACCCGAGGGATCTCGAGTCAATTTCTTTACCACTGAAGGCATTGATGATGCAGATGACTATGATGAAGTGGTAGCAGATATGAACAGCGAATCCTTCGCTGTCATGACTCGGGAACAGACGCATCAGAGGGAAAAGGTGACACAACCCCTGAAGAAGTCCAAAGAGCAGCCTACAACTATTCCTGTAATTGCCAGAAGAGGATCTCCTATTCCTACCTCATCTGCACCAAAGGTAAGTACTGCCAATCCTGCCCCCAAAGTCGTTTCTTCTTCTTTTTCTCCTAGGGTTGATAAACCTAAGATTCCAAATGATGATGGACCATCCACCTCTGGATCCTTTGACATTGTAGATCATCTAAAAAGGACCAAAGTTCAAATTTCAGAGGCTGAATATTACCAAACCCATCCAAAAGCTTTTGCCAAGATGATTCAATTTGTAAATTCCCATTCCAAGACCACCTCCAAAGGCCTTTTGCCCACACCTCCTTCTGCACCACAGCCCAGTCTAGTAGCTGCTGTCACCTCACCTGGTGACAAGATCAAGCCTTTCTATGTAACACTCCTTATAGCTGGCCACAGGCTCAGTAACTGTGTCATAGATTCCGGAGCCTCAGATAATGTGATGCCCGCCAAAGTAGCTCATGCTTTAGGCTTGACCCTTACTCGTACTTATGGATCTTGCTACTCCATGGAAAGTAAAGAAGTACCTTTGGTGGGAAGGATTAAAGATGCACAAGTGGCTTTTGCTGCTTTACCTGAAAAGAAGGTCTTGGCTACCATACTAGTAGCAGACATTCCTCCTTCCTATGGAATGTTGCTAAGCAGAAACTTCTGTAAAGATGTGGGTGGAGAGATTCAAATGGATTGGTCACACGCTCTCATACCTGTCAATGGACAAATGAAGAAGCTACTACCTGAGAAGCAGTCCGAGTACATTGTGCAGAAGACAGATGATCCCAAGGCACAAATACTCTATGAGGACAGAGGCCATGGTAATTACATGATTTTGTCCCCTGATGAAATCCGACCCTGCAAAATATCACCTAAAGATCCCAATGGTGTCTGGATCTTAGAATTCGATGGCAGTTGTTCTTCGGCTGGTTCTGGAGCCGGTGTTCTGTTAATATCACCTGAGGGTTGCCTGTACCCCTTTTCATTCAAATTGCAGTTCGAGAACACTAACAATACAGCAGAGTATGAGGCTCTCATCCTTGGATTGCAAGTGGCCAAAGAACGAGGTGTAAAAAATCTTTTGGCTCGTGGTGATGCAGAGCTGATTGTGAAACAAGTCAGAAGCCTGTTTCAGGTAAAGAACGGGAGGCTGAAGCATTATCGGAATCAGGTTTGGGATTCAATTGAATTCCTTGATGCCTTCTCCATTGAAGCAATTCCCAGAGAAAAGAACAGCAGAGCTGATTCCCTGGCTGTCTCAGGGTCATTATTGATCCCTCATCCTGAATTCTCTCAGGATAAATTCACTATTGAGATGGTCCACCGACCTAGTGTCCCTGACAATACTAACAACTGGCAAGTCTTCAACGACGACCAGCATTTGCTTTCCTTCCTGGAGCTCAAGGGCAATTTTGAACAACTGTATTTCGAAGGAAGTGACAACCTGCCTCGTGAGAGCGTGTCTTCGGATCAAGCCGTCACCCAAGGAGAAGAAACTGATCAGGAAGGGTGCATTAAGCTCAAAGGAAACAAGATCCCCAAAGGTTTGGTGAGTTTGGAGGAGTTGTTTGATAAGCATGACAGGTACGTGAGATCTAAAGCTTCCATTGGACCTCGGCAATCAGCTGAGTATGATAAAATTGATATTGGGAGTTCTGATGACCCGAAGCTGGTAAATATCGGGAAGTGTTGCACATCAGATGAAAAGAGAAGAGCAATTGACCTTCTAAGGAAATATAAGGATGTGCTTGCTTATTCTTATGAAGATCTAAAAGCCTTCAAGCCAAAAGAAATGCAACACTCTATCCCTCTCAAGCCAGGAATCAAGCCTTTCAAGCAGAA
The DNA here is from genome assembly GCA_019776745.2 of Taxus chinensis. Lineage (NCBI taxonomy): Eukaryota > Viridiplantae > Streptophyta > Pinopsida > Cupressales > Taxaceae > Taxus > Taxus chinensis. Next base: position 155,389 of record JAHRHJ020003151.1, read on the forward strand.
GCAGAGGCAGTATAACCCAAAGATAGCTGACACCATATTTCAGGAGATTCAGAAACTGCTAAAGGCTAAAATCATCTTTCCCATTCACCATTCGACTTGGATTGCAAACATTGTACCTGTTAGGAAGAAGAATGGGGAGATCCGCATCTGTGTTGATTTCAGGAACCTGAATCAGGCCTCTCTGAAAGATAACTACCCTCTGCCTATGATGGATCAGGTTTTGCAAGCGGTAACAGGCTCTGAGATGTTATCTATGCTTGATGGCTTTTCTGGATACAATCAGGTAGAGGTTGATACTGCTGATCAACATAAGACAGCCTTCACAACTCCTTGGGGTACCTTTGCCTACAAGAGGATGCCTTTTGGGCTGATTAATGCCGGTGCCACCTTCCAGAGAGCTATGGATCTGGCTTTCGGAAGCTTGAAGGGAAAATGCATAGTCATATACCTTGATGACCTGACAGTGTTCTCAAAGACAAGAGCGGATCACTTCGACCACTTAGAAGCAGTTCTGCAAAGATGCCGAGAGCATGGGATTTCCTTAAATCCTAAAAAATCTGTCTTCTGTGTTACAGAGGGAAAGCTATTAGGACACATTGTCTCAAAGGATGGCATCAAGATTGATCCGGAACGAGTTCAAGCCATCCAACAGATTCCTCTCCCTACTAGTAAAAAGGGCGTGCATTCCTTTTTCGGTAAGATCAATTTTCTAAGAAGATTCATCCCTGATTTTGCTGAATTAACTTTGAATATTTCTCAGATGATGAAAGGAAAGCAAGCATTTGGTTGGTCTTCTGAAGGAAAGGAATCCTTTGAGGGTATCAAGAAAGCTATTGCTAAAACTCCAGTTTTGGCCTGCCCTGATTTCAGCAAGGATTTCATTATCTACTGCTACGCTACAGACAGTACTCTGGCTGCTGTCTTAACCCAGGAGGATCCTGATAAACATGAGCTACCAATTGCCTTCATGAGCTATATCCTGAAGAACCATGAGCTAAAGTACACCATGATGGAGAAGCATGCCTTTGCAGTAGTCAAAGCTGTCAAGCAGTTCCGTTTCTATATCCTCAACTCTCACTCTACGGTGCTGGTCCCAGATACGACTGTAAAGTCAATTCTCACGCAACAAGAATTTGGATCCAAGAGGGGAAACTGGGTGGCTAAAGTCCAGGAATATGACCTTGATATCAAGCCAACCAAGCTGGTTCGGGGAAAAGGTCTTTGCGAGCTCATTGCTGAAGGAGCCCAACACGAGTTACTGGAGAAGAAAGCTGACCTTCCTACTGTTCTGTTCCTGAGTTCAGTTGATGAATGGTACGCTGACATCGCTCATTTTCTCACCTACGGGGAATGCCCCTCTCATTTAACTGCTAAAGAAAAGAGGACTGTTAAGTTGAGATCAGCACAATATGTATTGTGGGAAAATGCCTTGTTTAAGCGTGGTTTGGATGGAAGATTCCTGAAGTGTGTAGACAAAGAACAACAGAGAAAATTGCTCTCAGCTTTTCATGATCAGGCATGTGGAGGGCACTATTCATCAACAGTCACAGCTCATAAGATACTCCGTGGAGGGTATTACTGGCCTTCTTTGTTCAAAGATGCATCCAAGTGGGTGGATAAATGTGAGGCCTGTCAGACTTTCGTGGGAAGACCTAAATTGGCTTCCTTGCCTCTCAAACCAGTTGTGATTGAAGAACCTTTCCAACAGTGGGGTCTAGACTTCATCGGTGCACTCAACCCTGTTTCCAGCGCTGGACATACTCATGTGCTAACTGCTACTGACTACTTCACCAAATGGGTGGAAGCTATTCCAGTCAAGAGCACCACTTCTGAAGTAGTGTGCAACTTCATTAAAGAGAACATCTTGGTTAGGTATGGTGTGCCTAACAAGATTGTAACAGATAATGCCTCAAACTTCTCCTCAACTGAGATAATGGATTTCTGCTACGGGTATGGCATCTCTCTGGCTCATTCTTCAGATTATTATCCCCAGGGAAATGGACAAGCAGAATCTACCAACAAGAATCTGGTGACTATCATAAGAAAGTTGGTCAATGAATCTCAGAGAAACTGGCATAAGAAACTTTACGATGCTCTTTGGGCAGACAGGATCACACCTAAAAGAGCCATTGGAATGTCCCCATTTCAAGTAGTGTATGGCGTAGAGGCTCAATTGCCAGTGACAGTGGAACTGCCAGCCTTGCACCTGATGAAGGCCATTGAAGACACTAGTTTCAATGATGCTCTGGACAAAAGGATCATGTACCTGCACAAACTGAACGAGGATAGATTGGAGGTTGCTGACAGAATATCTGCCCACCAGCAGAAGGTGAAGGTTCTGTTCGATAAGAAAGCTAGGTCCAGAGAGTTCCAAGTTGGTGATACTGTGCTGTTATGGGACAAAAGACATGAACCTCGTGGCAGCCATGGAAAATTTGATTCTCTGTGGCTTGGACCTTTCAAGATAAGACACTTTGCTGGTAAGGACTCTTTCTATCTTGATTACATGGATGGTTCCCCCCTCCCACTTCCTTATAGTGGGCAGTATTTGAAGTTGTTCAGATCCTAGGTGACTAGGGAGTCCCTTTGTATATTATGTACAGTGTTTTGCTTTCCCTGCTTTCGGTGTGTTTCCCTTCTGTTGTGTGTGTTGCCCTCTGTATTGTTTTGTTTTTGACTCCTTTGCCCAATGGATAAGGCACTGGTCTGCTACACCAAGTTTGTCTAAGTTCTTGCCTTGTTTCATTCAGTGAATTTATGCCAAGTCATCCCCAGAAGGAGCCAGCTGTTGTCTACTCAAAATTCCCCTCTCTAACAAGGACAAATTTTGAAAATTTTGAGTCTAAGTGCTTTTTCTGAGATACCCAGGTTGTGAAGTCGAAAGAATCTAAGTTTTGGGTCATTTTGTAAGTATTTCGGGTCTGTCGGGACTTTCTGTCCCACCTGTCCCAAGTACGAAAGTGCAAGTTGTTCCCCGATCGGCCGAAATCCCCGAAACTGTCCCATTCTCGGGCCCGTCGGAACTTTTTGTCCCAAGTGTCCCAAAACTTTTGTGCGAGCTTTCCCATTTTCGGCCGAAACTCCCGAACCGCGTACTTCGCGCATTTTCGTCCCAAACTTTTGTGCGAGCTTTCCCATTTTCGGCCGAAACTTCCTAGTCGCGTACTCCGGATTTTCTGATTTTCTGTTCCAAAAGTCCCCAAGTCCAAATGGGCCTGCTGTTCCAATTTCGGCCGAAATGCCTGAACCGCGTACCTCGCGCATTTTCATCCCAATTGTTCCAAAAGCTTTTGTGCATTCTCTCTCCATTTCGCCCGAGCCGCGTGTTTCGCGCATTCGCGTCTCACCTGTTCCAAGCGTACCAAGTGTCATTCACACTTAGCTTTTCCCGCTCATTCCGAATATGACGCTCTTTCAAATTGGTGGTGGTGTATTCAATGCGCATTAAATTCATTCCGCTCCTCAAACGGCTATATAACCAAGCATACCACCTTCGCATTTTTCACATTGCTTTCTTGCTATCATTTGCTCAAACCCTTGCAACCTAGTTCCCTTTGCAAATTCCTTCCAGAGTCTGGGTCGCAGCTCCGAATCTATCAATATGAAGATCAAGTTTCAGGGACAGGAGCAAATTTCTCCACTCGAGTCTGCCGTTAGCAATATCGGAGACAGTGAAGCCCGTCATCTCGACTTCGGCGATTTTTGGTCAAGAATGACAGATGCAAACCCTACGCCGATGGCACAGATGATTAATGATAGCGGTTTGGCTTTCGCCGGAGGTTTCCCTATCTCAGTGCAGTGTGCTGATACGGTACTTTCATGCGGAGCTCACTTCGACCCCGACTCGAGCGAATTGACAAATGTACACGGGGAGCTCATTGCCAAGCTAGACGCTGCCGCCATTGGAGCTGCTCTGAGGATTCCGGAGATGGACAATGCCATAGTCGTCTCTCGTGATCAAGCACAGGCCATGTTCGACCAAGACAGTGATAAATATAAAGCTCGAGTGGCGAGGTCTTGGTTGAAGAACCCTAGGAAAGGAGCTTCTCGTCTGACCAAAACCCTCTTCCGGGCGGATTTCAATGAAGAATTGTCAGATTTTATAATCCTGCTGGCTCGGGTTATGGGTTTGCCCTCAACCAATGAGTTTCATTTCTGGATGTGCCCGCTCATCAGCATGGTGTGCGAGGGAACGCAAAACATCAATTGGGCAGAAATCATAAGCATGAATTTGGCCGAGCAATTATCCAATGTGCGACAAACAAAGAAGTTCTTCATGACTTCGTATCTGATGTATACCCTAGCAGCGTCACGGCAATGGTTTGGCTTTTCCTACATTGATGCGCACAAAGACGATCCAGTGTACGCCTATTGCCCGCAGTTCACCCTAGAGACCAGCAATCGGAATTTCAGAAGGGTCAATGATGCCTTCACCATGTACATGGTCAGATTGCTCGAAGGTGACACTGCCAGGAGGTTTTCAGACGAAGCTATGAACCTGATATCACAATATGGAGCCTATTTCATTCAGTTCAGGAAATTCTCTTATATCAGGCTTGCTGGCTATGAGAACACTCCTCTGCGGCTTCCCATGTTCTGCAACGACAAAATGGCCTTGATCGAGATATGCAGGCAACTGGACAAGTTGCACAGAACTTGCAGAGACAAGAAGATTTCTGGCTTACATTTTCCCATCTCTCTGGGAAACTACACATGCAAAACGGCCCTGGATGCTCAGAACGTAGAAAGAGCCCTGGTCCCTATCACTGTTCATTTCTTCAAGCCAAGAACCTGTTTTGACTTGAAGAAGTTCATTGAAAGGAACATCAAGATAGTCTATCATCACAGGGCAGATACAGAAGACTACTGGGCCGACTGTGCAGATGATTTTGAAGCCAGAAGAAGGCATTGTGGCAGGTTCTCCCTGCAATTGATCCAAGAACTCAGTCTGTACCAAGTTCCTGAAGGTCTCCAGGATGACAATTCTGAGCTATATTCGTATGAATACGAAAATGTGATTAAGCACACCCCTCTGGAGGACCTGGATTGGAACAGAAAAGAAAGAGATGATCTGGCTGAGATTATTGCCCCAGTCTTGATCAGAACTAGGGTCTGGTTCAGTAAGAAGATCCGAGAATTCAAGAGGCACTCAGGAGAATCCAGCTCCAAAGATGATTCGACACCCATAAGGGAAGCATCAGTTCCAGAGTCTGGGACACCAGTGAAAACCCCTCCTGCCTCAATAGCTCAGGGACTTGTAGGATCTACTCCTTCTCCATCTACCCAGGTATACAAGAAGAAACTCAAAGAGGTAAAGAAGGAGCCTGCAGAGGATGACCCTCCAAGAAAACAGGCAGAGTTGCCTATGGGGCCAGAGAACATCATCGTTCTCAGTGAAAGTGAAGACAGTGAGGTGCCAATTCCTACAAGTGTTCCTGAAAATCCAGCAGATAAAGATAAAGAAGTCCAGAGCACCGAACTTCCAGGTACTACTGATTCTTCTGCCGCCATTACCTCCAGTGTTCTGCCTGCATCTCAGCTTGAGTCAACAGCTGCACAGACCTTGAGTGTCATGAGCTCCCTGTCTCTTGGTCCCCTTGCTTCTCCTGCAGATTCTTCTTCCTCTTTTGCTTGGGTGCAACCTCTGGTTGATAAAAGGAAGAGAAAATCCTCCTTTCAAAGCTTGGGACCAAATTTTGATGCTGTAGCAGCCTTGTTGGGCACCACTCCTTCTCGTGCCAAGAAAGCCAGAACTACTTCCAGGATTGTGTCGGATGCTCGAGGTCAGCAATTCCTGGAGATTGCTAAGCCCACAGTAGACAAATCGGAATCAGAGTTGCTGACATCCGACTTGGAACTTTCAAGGATCCCTATGGGAGAGTCTACTCCTGAAGGTGAGATTCATAACCTCCAGGAAACAGTCACCAGAGTCATTGGAAGGGTGGAGAAAGGGCAGCAGACGATTGAACAGCTGGAAGAACAAGCCCAAGTTCTCACTAGTTTTATCAAGTCACTCTTGTCTAAGGACAAAGTTTTAGACCCCACTCCCTTGACTGCTCTACCCCCTCCTGTAATTCTAAGCCAAGATGAAGTGCAAGAAATTAAAGATATGCACAAGTATTCTGTCTATGGTAGAGCTATCGAAGCCATGGTGGATGACATGCTTGTTGCCGGGCTAAACTTCATCGACGAAGCTTTTAAGCTACATGGAAAGGTAGACAAGTTGCAACATAAACTATCCTCTACCATTGAGGTTATGAATAAGGAGCTTAAACTTTGGGGCAGTTGCATTGTAGACCTTCGCCTCATGGGACAGACAGATGAGAACATCTTACTGGCGAATAAGATTTTCGATGATGCCGAAGATAATCTATCAAAATCCTGGGTCTACAGTGTAGAGTGGAAAATCAGAGTCCTGGAAGAAGCTGTAGGAGAAATGAAGAATAGCTGGCAAAAGGGAGAAGCTTTCAAGACGCTAGCAGCTGCTGCTTTCAAAGATATGCATTGTCATCTTCAGGATGAAAACTCTGGCATTCCCTCATCCTTGCAAGAAATCAAAGCTCAGTTCAGAGCTTTTGTCAAAGATAATCTTTTCAAGGAAGACTCCATCTCTAAAGACAAGATAAAAGAAATTTGTTCTCTCCAGTCTGCCATTGAAGAAGCAAACAAAGACTATCATACTCACGTCGAGTTTGATAAAGAGATGGAGAAATGCCTGGGATTTTGGACTCAGTCTGCAACTAACACATCAGTCCCTCGTGGCAGAGATATAGCTGAGTCATTGAAGAAGTTCAGGCAGCGGATTCTGAAGACAGTAGGTCCCTCCCAGTAGCCGGCCACCTGTCTCCTTCTCTCTCCTTCCCTCTTCTTTCCTTTCTTTTCGTATTCGTTGTAATTAGTTAAGGTATTGCAACCGGCAATACTTAACTATTCTTTATTTAAAAGAAACGGTTACAAGTCGTAACCGACTTGTAAGCTATATAATGGCCTTTCCACGCCATTTTTGGGAGGAGGAAGAACTTGGCATACTCTCGAAATTGTAAATAGATCTTGAACATATCAATACAAAAGGGCTTTTCTTTTCATTCTCTATCTGAATCTTTGTATCTCTGTGTTTTCCTTTAGTATTGTGAAGATTATTTTGTACCTAATTCGTTAGTCTTGCTGATTGCTTTTGCAAATACAGTGATCTTGCACGACCAAGAAAGAACTTTGTGTCTTTGATTAATGAATTTGAAGAAGGTCGTTGAAGAACTTTGTGTCTTTGATCTTATTCAGTTAATGCAAATAATCTTGTTCCAAATTCCCCGCAACTTCGCACTCGTAAAGAATTATTCTGTTATCTATAATTCCAAACGTTTGCTATTCTGCTTATCTTCGTACCCTCTTTCCTCAGCCCGTTTGTAACTGATGATCTTTGTGGAAAACATTTTCGTGGTATCCAAGTTCAACCATAAAATGACCCTCTGTATATTTGTAAATAAGTTCGTGTCTCAATAAGGGAACCTCTCCCATTAAAGAGGAGGGACTTCTTGTCCCCTGACTGTTGCTCTTCTAAAAAAGTCCTATTTGAAAACCCATAGTTTTTGGAAAAGTGGAATAATTCTCCAGGTCTTACTCCTTAGATTAGCACATAAAAATTCCCTAGGGCCTAACACATGGTATGATTCAAGGGCTCCCATGAGAGGAAGTATTACTTTCCTTGAGGATAATGTTTATGGTATGCACAGTTTTATTGGGAAAAGGAATTAATAGCTTTCTATTGTTGAATTTGGGTCTGGTGGAAGATCCGGACCTCACATTGTTACAAATATTGGCATGGGAACATAGAGTGATTGACTTTTCTACCGAATATTTACGAGCTCAAGGTCCATAGATGAGCCTTCAGTATTTGGTTGTGCAGTCCTATTGGAAATGAAGTGTGAATCGAATCCATAGTTGCCCCTGATGGCCCGCCTTTCTGCCTTCTGAACCGTTGATTCAACACACAACCTTGTAGATCGCTTAGTATGGAGGCCTTATAGACATCCTATTAGTTGAGGATATACGTGGAGCTTCAAACCTAGCTTTTATGATTGAGGCAAAAAATCCATGTTTAGAAACTATTAGATATATTACATACGTATTATAAGGATTGACCAAGTACAATTACAATTTAGACAGTAGTAAGATGTCCCTAGTGTAAAGATAGGGCCACTCCTCTGTGTTATGGATACTAGTTTGACATGAACTCCATTTGATCAAGACGTAGTGTGCTAGGAGATAATTTTTGGATAACAAAATCTGGTCAACATAACATAGGTAATACCATTTACTATGATAAGACGGAATGAATCAAATCAACATATCAAAGCTTATATGGTATGTTAAATTCATCCTACAATTGCTCAAAACCTAGGAAGCATGAGGTACTTCAAAGTGTGATTGCTCCCACTAAAGCCTAAACCCATAGACTATGGGAGAAACCATACATCCCTACTCCTCTTAATGAGCTTCTTCAACACACCTGATTAACTGATGTATTAGACCTTCGCACCACTTCCTATTAATATTCATCACCCTTACCCGTGAGCCCTAAAGCATAAACCTCGAGGGGGTTGTGGCCTAGCCATTTATAGACACATTCAAGCATGAGTCCTAAATCTTAGGTGGGTAAACCAGGTAGGATAACTAAATCCTACTACCCTGACGAAACATGTCCATACCATAGGAACATCTACAATAACCTACATAAAAAGCTCCCATTGTTAGTCTAAGATAACCCTAAACCCTAGGAGGAGGAGAAGATGGGACTTCCACATTTTTAGACTTCTTACAAATGGGGCATAAGATCAAAACAGGGTGTAGGTGAGCTAGCTGCCTTGTGGCAGCTTATTACAGTATATAACCCTTCAACTAATTCCTTAACCTCATGTAGACCCTACTTACTCTAATTACCCAAAATTATAAACATTTGTAACACTAAGGGCCCTAACTCAACAAAAATTACTTTATCCACTCAATAGCCACAGTTGAATACTGAGAGATCCTAGTTGACCATACTCCACATGCATATTATAAGCGGTCACAATACTGAAACGGCCTAAACGTCTATCTTCTAGAGCTCATTAGCTGCTAGGCCTAAGTGGTTAGATACCTTAACCCGTAACATCCTAGTTCCCAATACATACATTGAGCAATGGAAATAGAAATTACACGATCCCTAAAATTACATACCTCGAAATCTTCTAAGCCTTAGATAACGAGATAGGCTACTCCGTCCTAGGTCCTTTGAGCCTTATGATGCCTAATATCTAAGACCCTGAGCCCTAAAGCTCCTAAATTTATTCATCAGAGCCCGTGGTTGAGCAGGTTTCTAAACTATGGTGCCATAAACCAATAAGCTCTGAGTCAGATCAACGTACCATAGTCAGCACAACTGCTATTTTGTAGGGCCCCATCCAGGTGATGGACACCCTCACCACCTCTAGAGCTCTCAGGAAGCTCCCATAACCCTATCGAGCCTACTAGAACCCTACGTCTTGTTCACATGTATCCCTATAGATGTCTATAGACCTTTACTGTAAGCCTCAATATGAAATCACTCCTTCTGCTTATCATATATATCTATGCATTATACCATTGCTATGGCATCGCTTGGAAGGAAACCATATTTCCCTCATGACCTACTAATCCAAAAATGAAGATGTACCAACCTTTCTTTTACCCTGAATCACCTTGGAGACTATGATATCTTGCTAGAACCCTAAACCTAAAAACTGATGCTATGGAATAAACCCTAAACCCTAAACACTTATCAGGAATGAACTTGATCGATGCCCATAACATTTAAATGCTAAATGAGGAACTCTACGACCTAATCTACTTAATCTGACATTTTGATGTATGACCTATAACAATGCTAGATGAATCTTCTTGTTCCCATTTTGTACCTGCTAAATCCTGTCCACATCTTTATTATGGTTTAGAATTTGAGACAAGGGGACAAAACGTGTTCCTGAACCTGTCCATCGTTGTGACCTTGAGTCCTGTATATGTTAGCCTTACACTAAATGTTTAATAGAAATGTTCTTAATGATTTAGGCTCTAAACCTCATGATAGATTATGAAGTAGGCTTCCTATGATAGATGTTACAATTGATACGATGGACAACCAAATTGTAAAACAAAAATAACAAACACAATTGTTAGTGCATCAAATCTACATTAACATTTTTTTCCCTAGACTACGCATCATTCATGAAAAAGTCTTCTGAGGTTCAATGTACTTATGTATAATGTGAATTGCACACACATAAGAAAAAGAAAATGTATCCATTATAAAGATCTACCTAGTGAAGAAACAATGCAGATCACAAATCTCTACAAACCAACCATAGAAGTTCACTGCTCCCCACGTAAAGTTTTGAAGCGTTCTTGCTCTAGTCATATTTCCAGTTACACTCTTGAAGCTAATATTCCAAGGCTACATGCCAAGGATGGTATTATGACAGAGCCAGAGATGACCCATTAGAAGCTAGAAAAACAGTAATTCAGCACTACACTAAAATGGTAATTCACCAGAGGAAATGGAAGATTGTTGAACATATATCACATGTACTACCGTGTGGGACTAAGGTTTTCCCAAGATGTGTAGGAGCAAAGGAAGAAGATGGACCCGCAGCATATAGACGGGCTCCAAGAGATAGAAATGCCAGACACTATGTCCCAAAGCTCCATGAACACATGCTGAAGGTGTCCCCAATGAAGATTGGAATATACAAAGGAAAACCCTTCAAATGTTACAAGGTAATAGAGAACATAGATAAATGGGAAATGAGAGGATGGGGAACTATCATCACCAATCAGGCACTATGATAATTCTTCACCAGGAACTCCTCGTACTCTGATTATTTACTAATGCACACCCTTTAGTTTGGTGGATGTAATCTGGAAACAAAACAACAAGCAGGGAGGAACACAAGAATACCATCGACTATGATAAGACGGAATGATGACAAATCTGAAATATCAAAGTAAATTATAATATTAACATGAAATTATTACAATCTCACCCATGAGGTACTTCAACAAGACTATGGGAGAAACTTTACAATTACACCTCTCGATGGCTTCTTCAGATGCACCTTTAAATCAGCATGGATGGCTTCCTTTGCACACTTCCTACAATATTTCTCACTACTTCTTTCTATGCTAAATGAGGATGGGTGGCCTCTCTATTTATATTAACTTGGCCGCTAAGGCTTATCCATCTTATCTCTAAGATAGGATAAGAAATCCACTCTGACGAATCATATTCCATACCTTAACTCTTATTTGTACATGTAAGCTTATCTCTTAAGATAAGATAAACCTTATCATTTTACATGGGTTCCACATTTTTAGACTTTTTACAAATAAAATACACAAAATATTTATGAGCATCTCACTCCTTGTCCTTATTACCAATATAATATTTCTAATTCCTAATCACGTAGACCCTACTTCTCTAATTACCCAAACTTTGACATTTTAATATTAGGGCACGGACCACTTATGACAAATATTTACTTTTTACAACATTCCTATTGTACTTTGACTGTTACCGTACTCCACATTATTGGCGAGCAATTCGTACTGACAGCGCCGTTATCTTCTATCAGATGCTACTACTAATTTGACACTTAACAACATCCTATTCCTAATACATACATTAATGAAATAGAAATTATGGAGGAAAATTTTAGTGTCGACATCTTCCCCCTTCCTAGCTTCTACTCCGTCCTCGGAGTAGACTATTCTAGTGCTTGGAAAATCTTCAACTTGTCGTGGTTGACCCATTTCGTAATGGGGAGTGCCATCCAATTCCTCCAGTTGGTACGTACCATTTTCATGCACAACTGCTATTTTGTAGGGCCCCATCCATTTTGGAAGAAATTTTCTCAGATGTCTTCTTTTTTTGTATCTGGAATCATATACTAGGACCAAGTCATTCACATGAAATGGAGACCACTCGGATCTTTTGATCAAAGTATTCCTTCTGCTTCATTTTCTTCTTATGGCTTGTATCCTTTGTTATTTCCCTCATTTCCTCTAGTAAATGAAGATGTACCAACCTTTCTTTTACTGAATCACTTTCATCCATCCTTTCATTTTTCATAACTCTCACAGTGGGAATATCAAACTCAATAGGAAGAACTGGATCAATGCCATAGGCCAACTGAAATGTCCCAGAGTATCCTGTTGCTGACTTTGATGTTTGCCCTATATGCCCAGCCAATGCTGCATGAATCCTTTTATCCCAAATGTTTATGTACCTGCAAGGCTGCATCTTTTGCTAGAATTTGACACAACACAAACTTTGTTCATTCCACCTGTCCATTTGTGCTTAGAGCTTGTATGTTGTTGCCTTCCTGTGCTTAATAGAAAACTTATTGACTAGGGCTTCTACCACCTCATTAATGAAGTGGCTTCCTTGATCTGTTACAATTTCTAATGGACAACCAAATCTGGTGACAATGCGTTCATATATGAACCTTGCCACTTCATCCATGGAAGCTGTTTTCAATGGCCTAGCTTCAACCCACTTGGTTAAATAATCTGTGGCAACTACAATATACTTATTTTGGCGTGATGTAGTTGGAAGTGGACCTACAATGTCTATTCCCCACTTTTCAAAGGGACCAAGGGGAAGAATAGGACATAATGGAGCTGATGAAGTCTTACGGTTACCATGTGTTTGACAAATATCACATGTCTTACAATAATTATAACAATCTTTAAAAAGAGTGGGCCAGTGATAACCTGCATCCAAGATCCTTCTTGACTGTAAGTTGTCCAGAGAAGTGCCCTCCACATGTACCATTGTGGAATTCTTCTAGCAGCTCCTTTCCTTGATCACGTCCAACTGCCCTCTTGTACTGTCCATCAGGTCCTATTCGAAATAATCCATGCTCCATGCAGAATAGAATATGGATGACTGGCTTGAGTAATCTTTCTCTTAGTCTTTGCATTGGCACCATCAGGAAACTTGAATTCATTCAGATAATTCCAAATATCTATGTATTCACTAGGGATTGTGTCAAGGGATAACAATGCTGCATCGGGGAAATCATCATCATCACAAGATGATCCTAAACCATCATAGGCTCGAGAGAGTGCATCTGCATTGACATGCTTCTTTCCTGGCCTATCTATAATATCAAATTCAAATTCTTGTAGCAAAATTATCCATCTTGCTATCCTCCCTGATGGGTTAGGCTTATTAACAATATATTTCAGAGCCTGATGATCTGTTACAACTATAAATTTCTGCCCTAGCAAGTAATTTCTAAACTTCTTTACAGCAAAAATGATAGCTAGAGCCTCTTTTTCAGTTACAGTATAGTTTACCTCAGCACTGCTCATTTGTCTGCTCCCAAAGTAAATTGGATGTTCATTCCCATTTTCATCCTTTTGGCTCAAAGTACTTCCTAGTGCTGCATCTGAGGCATCAGTGTACACAATGAATGGCTTGCTCCAATCTGGATTCTTCAAAATAGGTGAAGACACCAGGGCTTCCTTCAGTTGTCCAAAAGCTTCATGCGCCTTATTTCCTGGTTCATAAGTAACATCCTTCTTTAAGAACTGGGTTAGTGGCTGTGCAATCTTTGAGAAATTCTTGATGAACCTTCTATAGTAACCCACATGGCCTAAAAATGATCTCAACTTACTTCTATTCATAGGAAATGGTAAATCTTTGATTTTTGAAACTTTATCAGTATCAGTACCAATACCATCTCTGGATACAACATGCCCTAAAAAAACGCCTTTAGAACATCCAAAGACACACTTTGTAGGGTTTAGTGAGGCTTGTGCTTCATCTAACCTTTGAAATGCTGTCTCCATCTGGTGCAGGTGGTCCAACTTGCTCCCATAGATGCAAAAATCATCCAGAAATACTCTGATGAAGGTCCCAATGTAGGGTTCGAACACCCTATTCATCAAATGATGGAATGTTGCTGGAGCATTACACAACCCAAAAGGCATAACTCTATAAGTAAAACGTTCCCCAAGGAGTGGTGAACGTGGTCTTCAGCTGATCTTTCTCTGCTATACGAACTTGGTTGTAGCCGCTATATCCATCAGCAAAACTATAGCACTCCTGGCCAGCTACTTCGTCCAAGATCTGATCTGAAAATGGAAGAGGGTAATGATCCTTCTTTGTTGCCTTATTGAGCTTCCTATAATCAACACAAATGCGTAGCTTCCCATTCTTTTTTATTGAGATCACAATGGGAGAAACCCATTCTGAATTCTCCACAGCAAATATGAATCCTGCATCAAGCAACTTATCTATTTCTTCTTTTACAGTCTTGGAAAAATTAGGATTCATTCTATATGGCATTTGCTTTATGGGCTTAGCACCATCTACCAGCTCAATAGAATGTTCTACCCAACTTACTTGACGGAGTTCCTTGTAATCAAAAGTGAATAGGTGTATGTACCTTCGAAAGAGCTGGAGGTAGGATTCCTTCTCACTCTCCATCACAACATCACCAATCTTTATTTGTTGGAGACGATCATCAACTTCTTCTTCAGATAATTTTATGGGGTCATGAGTTGGTGTGACTGGAAGGATATCCATGACTGAAACATCCACCTCACTTTCTTCATCTTCAGTGTCCACTTCACTGGTACTAGAGTAATCAGAGGATGTCCAATCATCAGTTTCATCACTTGAATCCACAGGTTCTACCTTTATGATGTCGAGGGATCACATTTATCTTCACCCTCTCTCTACCACATCCAAGTGTCATGAAACCTTCATTCCATTAGTTTCTTGCATAAACTCTCCTTAGCCGTGGTCTTCCCAGAAGCATTGGGTATGCAACAGTACCATTTTTCATCACCTGAAATTCTACCACACATACAACACCCATAACAGATATTGCCACATTTGAAACTACACCTTCTGGTTTAGTTTTTCCCTTATTTAATGACCTTAACGTAAGTGTTAAAGGGCGATCAATTTTTAACCCCAACATATTCATTACAGACTCAGTCATTACATTAACTGCAGCACCTCCATCAACTAAGACATCATGAATTGAAATACCATTACATAATACCTCAGCTTGTGGAGTATAGGGATCTGCCTCTACCTCCAAAACAGGGACCTCAACCTCCTTTCTTCGTCGAGCATTGATTCCACTTCGCAGCTCCCGCCTCTTCTCCGAAGACATAGCCAAGAGTTAACCATAAGTAATATTTGCAGGCCTTTTGGACAGATCTTCCAAGATGGAGTATGGTCCTTGCCCCTGTGAAATCAGAAAATCCTGCACACCTAACTTTCTTCTCCTATGTTTCTTTCTAGTTTCTCCTTTCATCTTCTTAGGATCAAATCCATCTTGATTATATTTTTCTTTCTTTCTTCTTTTGTTACAAACACATCTACTTCATTATTTCTGCTCTTATCTACTACATCAAAAGAATTCACAGGTGCTTTTCCTTTATCATTATCTCCTTTAGTACCAGATGTACGAAAGCTCTATTGGACAATTATACTTATAATGACCCTTTTTATAACAACCATAACAAACAACTTCAGAAATATTTCTTTTTGGACCTCTATCTCCTCCTTCAGAACTAAATTCCTTTCCTTTAAGAAGATTAATAGTTAACTGACCCCATCTTTTTGAGCAGATCTTCATACTCCAGTAGATGTACTAGGAGAAATATTTGTGCTCACTCCGAGGAGTGGTTGTGGATTCTGGACCAAAGGTGCTGGTGTAGGCTCTACTTTAGCAACAATTTCTTTGGGCTCCTCTTCCATGCTTTCTTCTTGCCTTCTTGCAAATCTCCTTTGCTTGTTCAATGGTAGCTGGGCTGTCATACTTCACTCGTTGTCTGATCTCTGGCTTCATCCCAAGAATGAAGTGCTTACAGAGGAGATTATCCACGCCATTCATCAACCCATCCGCTAGTCCTCCTTCCGGATCTGGGCATCGAGCTTCCTCCTTAGCTCTAGAACATGAGCATGATAATCCCTTATCTTCTCTTCTTTCTCTCCTTGGGATAGCTTTGTGATCTCGATCAGAGATCTGCATATTTCTGTTGTTCACCAATTCTTCAAGAAAACTTTCAGTTAATAATCCCATGAATTTTTCACATTATCACCTAGTGTTTCAAACCACCTAAAGTTTTGCTGAACCATTCCAAAAAGGTAGGAAAAAATTCAGTCCATTGTTCCCTTCTTATAAGGCAAATTACAAAACAAGATCGTTAAAACTCTTGAATGAAAAAAGAAGCATCTTCATTAGATTGAGCTGAAAAAAAAAGGAATCTTTCCCATTTTCAAAAGTAACCACCGTGAAATACCAACCACAAGTACAATCAACAAGACTTATGTGCACAAATAATTGGAAATCACTATACTAGAAAGTGACTTTACAAACCTTTCTACAGTAAAATAGAAATGACCACGGTAAACTATGTAAAACTTGACTTACTACGGTAAAAACTGACTTTACTGTGGTAAACACTATTCACACGTAAAAAGTGAAGTTACTACTGCGGGTAAATACTATTCACGGTAAAAGTGACTTTACTGCGGTAAAGTACTATTCACGATTCCAGCAAAAAGTGACTTTAAATACATTCATGGTTAACTACTATAAATTCATGGCAAAAATGACTTTACCCATGGTAACTACTATGCACAGTAAAAACAAGGTTACCCTCCAATTGATTTTTGACTAAGTGGGAATATCTCTCCAGAAAATCCACCCAACGAGGAATGGTCCCGGCAACGAACCAAAAATGTCATCACCAATCCGGCACTATGATAAGTCTTCACCGGGAACTCCTCGTGCTATGATTATTTACTAATGCACAGCCTTTAGTTTGGTGGATGTAATCTGGAAACAAAAACAACCACAGAACACAAGAATACCATCGACTATGATAAGACAGAATGATGACAAATCTGAAAATATCAAAGTAAATTAATATTAACATGAAATTGTTACAATCTCACCCATGAGGTACTTCAAGTGTTATTGACTTCACTTTGCCTTACACCAAGACTATGGAGAAACTTTACAATTACACCTCTTAATGGCTTCTTCAACACACCTTTAAACTGATGGCTTCCTTCGCACACTTCCTACAATATTTCTCACTACTTCCTTCTATGCTAAATGAGGGGGGTGGCCTCTCTATTTATAGAACTTCCAGGCTTATCCATCCTATCTCTAAGATAGGATAAGAAATTCCACTCTGACGAATTCATTTCCATACCTTAACTCTTATCTGTACATGTAAGCTTATCTCTTTAAGATAAGATAAACCTTATCATTTTACATGGTTTCCACATGGGTTCACATTTTTAGACTTTTTACAAATAAAATACACAAAATATTATGACCTCACTCCTTTGCTCCTTATTACCAATATAATATTTCTAATTCCTAATCATGTAGACCCTACTTCTCTAATTACCCAAACTTTGACATTTTAACATTACCGGACCACTTACGACAAATATTTACTTTTACAAATTCCTATTGTACTTTGACTGTTACCGTACTCCACATTATTGGCGGCACCGTACTGACGGCGCCGTTATCTTCTATCAGACGCTACTACTAATTCTACTTACAAAACAACATCCTATTCCTAATACATAAATTAATGAAATAGAAAATTACGGAGAAAATTTTAGTGTCGACAGGAGTATAATGTAGAAATTTTAGCCCATTTCGGGCACAACTCTCAAATTGTGTACGAATTATCCAGACATTTAAGGACCACTACACGCATCCCGGGTATACGCGCCCCTTCACTTGTCCTCAAGGATTTTGACCCCCTCCGTAATTTTGGACCCTAGCATCATTGATTATGTCCTCCCTAGACACATTGTCCTTGGCACTCGCGCTGGCTATCTCGAACCACATTGGTCCCATTGTTGTTGCACCACTTGAAGATACGATTAGTAATGTTGTGCCCAGATGACCCCTTCCTCTTTATTCAGAACACGACTTGCCGAACTCTTACGGACATAAGCAGATGTCAAAGAGGGGGTCACACTTTTGTTCCAACACTTCGAACAATGTGGTTCCACTCATCGGAGAACCTACATCGAGTTTTCCCGGATTGGCATACCTTAATAATCACAATGAGTTGGCTGGCAGAGTCCTTTTTGTGAGACTCCTGCTTCCCATATTTCACCCTCATCCATCTTGCGTATGAAGCATGCTGAATCCTCATTCGTTAGTAAGACCTCCTAGGCCATGGAAAATTTCTCCTAGAAATCATCCGATGGACTCTAATTCAAGGTCCAATTGAGCCCACAAATTTCATTTGGGTTAGATCCATTGTGGAAGGTTGTTATTCCCTAATCCATTAATGGTAGTAAAAATAACCACTATCTCATCAACCGTGGACTGGGAAAGTCACCCAGTGATAGCCTCATCCTTCTTTCTCTTCATCTATCTATTCTTAAACTTCGTAGCCCCTTCTATCACCTCGTCGATTAACTCAGCTTATGAGGGACTTTTCCTAGGGATAACCATCATGAGTTTTAACATTCTTACCTTTTGTTCATAGCCACTTAGGTTTGCCAACACTAGTTAAAAACCTCCAATGGCTGAAACTACCTTGAATCCTTTTTTATGTTCAATCTCATCTAAAACAGCCGTTTTCTCAATCTTCATCAATCTATAGAATAGCTGAAGATATGACCCAAAACTTTACCTCAAGACTCTAATCTTGTATATCATCTCCCTCTCTGCGTCTGCTAAGCGCGCAATTTTGATAAGACTCCTATCATAACCTTCATCCACTTTAGTCCATCTAGACTTATATCATGTTATTTAATTCTTGGTTATTAATCATACGTAATCATTCTCCATCAACCCTCAGGCTAATGAGATCTTTATGGCAGTAAGATACCTCTTTTATCATCTTTTGACATCACAATCCAAAGAATTGCCAGAGCTTCCTAAGCCCAACACCTTTACTCAATAACATGGAGTACCATAATATCCGGTCTGTTTAGATCTTGATTATGGGTTCCTAAAGATTTTAGCCAACTGCCATGCAATTTGACTACTTTAAGGCCTCTAACTCTGCATGGATCATCCCAATTTATCCTTTAGCTAAACCCAAAGCTTTGATTTGGGTAGTTGCAATCACGGAAAATAACCTATGTGAATACCAGAATCTTACCAACAAATCTCATAAATGACCAGGCCTCGCAACCTTTTCATTGCACTCCCTCCACAATTATTTAGGAAAGGAATATCACTCGAGCTTTTACAGATTCATTATATCCACCATGATCTTTGGAATGGTAAGCCTCAACTTTCGAGCCATAGTTTAAAGAAATACGTCATCTTGGGATGATATATTGATCCCTTTCGTGGAGGGAGTGTCCCTTATTCCCTATACTAAAAAGAAAAACTTATTCAATATCCATCATTAAGTTTTGATAGGAAAAAAAATCTTAAATATTTTACATGTGGTTTCCTGATGTGGAATACTACTGTACACTTCATTAACCATAATCCGTTTAATTACATAAGGCTCTCAAGGGAATTATGTGAGGGTCCCAATCATAGAGGGAAGTCTGTATTAAATATACCCTGGAGCAGTAGTTTGGTTGGAAGGGGGTCCTAGTTGACACTTCTGACTTTTAAAATTGAATTTACCCTAGTGTTTCTTCTTCCTGCTGGTCCACCCAACCTGCTTCTAGAGTCATCACTGGATTAATACATAAAGATCTCCTGAGACCCAATAGCATTTTGAAACTTATGCATGTGGTAACATTTTAACAATATGCTCGCAATTTCTAGCATACATCACTGAGCTGATTGCATCCGTCACGAATCAATCGAGACCTTTTTAGTATGAGAAATTAATTCTTATTGATATGTTAATTCCTGACCACTGTATTGACAACCACCCACATAGATTTGGACGCCACACAGGCCGCTTACGCACCGGCATATATACATAGACCTACCTGTCCCATCACTGAATTCAGATTTGGTCAGATCATAGAACTGACCATATGTAGGAGGGTCTTTCCTATCAAGATCAGTCTATCTTTTAAATCTTGGCATGTGATGACCGTTCCAGGGGTATTCCTGTCCATCTCAATGTTCCGTCTTTATACACCAAAGATCAGACTGCCACAGTAGACCATTTCTAAAGTATTATCAACTATCGCAGGACTTAGTTTACAAACTGAGATCACGTTTAACAGACACAACTAGTAGTTATATTACTCACTCACAACTTTGCATCAATATGTTCATTAAGAAGGCGCATTAAATAACAAGATAAATCAGTTAATTTACCTTTTAAGGAAAAGTGATTTTAACAATAAAGTGATAACTTTCATCTACCCGTCTGGAACCAACCATTCGAAGAGAATCTAGTATCGGGTATTTCATTTCCCAGTGATTCTGGACTTGAATTGACCCAATGTTCAAACACTCCTTCACAGAGCTTTTGGATAATTTGGAACAGTATGGCAATGGACTTTGCACATCGTACGAATTTCATAACTAGCTTCTAAGGGAACTTTAACTAATAATCCATTGGTTGTATGTTATTGTTCTGGTCATTATCCCACCAACTCCTTGAAATAGGACACAAAGTTTCGACCCCATCACCTTTTCTTTCATTAATCAGGGGCTTAGGACTTATCACCTATTTCCCAAACTGTAAGGACTCGATGAAGTCTAGCCTGATAATTTATTTCAAGAAAACTTAGGGAAAATCGATTTTCAACCCTCATTGTCGACAAGGCGGTGGATCGTAACTTCTACAGAAACATAGGCGTGGATTTAATTCATCAATTGCCTCATATAAGGATCCCTGCTGAATGAATTTTCTAGTCCACATGGAGTGCAAACTATTCTTAAAACCCCAGGAGGTATTGTTGTATGTGAATGCTTTAAAAGTAATTTAGTTTGCATATTCACTACTCATGTTCATCAAAATTGATGTATTGTGGGCTCAGGATACTGCAATGGCTAACTTCCATACCAATGGTTTTTTCATGGTCCTTTAAAAGTTACAGTTATGACTCACCCATTAAAATCCGATTTCGGAATTAAGTAGCTCAGTTGATTTTCCAAATATACCACTGGTGTTATGTTTCGCATTCTCCGTTCAGGAAGTCTTTGGGTTCTAGGGTTAACCTCGAGCCATACATGCGCACTAACGGAAACATTTAGCTTTCCTTCATATAGGCAGCTAATCTTATAAAATAAGTCTTAAGACATTGCTATTGCGTTTTCAGGATAGGTAGTAGAATGGAAGAATTATTATTAGCTGATTGGAGGCAGGAACAATTTACTTGAGATGCAGAGCTAATTACATAATACAATTTGTTCTGATAATTTTGGCCTGGGAACATCATTAGAGCATACGAAAGCGACTGAGTTGGAAGGTTTCCCTTTTTTTCCATTCAGCTCACGAAATTTTGCGGACCTAAATTTTTTCTTCATAAATTGGGATAGGCTAGCACAATAGTTCGGTGTAGAATACTTTAAGCTAATCTGAGTTGGTGAGCTTAAACCGTTTTTTACATGTTAGAAAAGAAAAATGTATCCTTTCCTTAGTTGGGCTGGTTTAGGCATAGATACTTGACATGGTTGTGATAGCAATTTTAAGAATTCAGAAGGATCTTCAGAGTTGGGTCCCCAAGAGCACTATTTCTACCACTCCTTTTAAGCGTGGCCTGATACATGAATGTTCCTTAGAGCATCCTCACCATAGTAAAGGGTGGGAGAAATAGATTTGAGATCGCATGTACTAAAATTCAGTGGTTGTTGATTCCCCTGCAAAATAGTGCCATTAAAGCATGAACAATATGGTCTATCTCCGCACTTGGAGGATATAGTGTGCCCCAAGATTGTACATCCAAGGTTGTGGCACTAATAACTTCTTGAATGTCAGATGTCTAGAATATTAGAAACCCTGAAGTATGATTCCTCAGAATTGGGGTTCTCTTTTCCCTGATGATCTACAGATTAACCCTCAGTATTTCAATCTCATATGGGGTGGTATGAATCAAATAGGAGTGATTGGGCCAAGGGCAACCGTTAGATCCTCACTTGAGGTTGACTGATTGCCGTATCACATTAGTGCCAGTGATCATCGCGTTTTCATGTTGACTCATAGTTGGCCAGATAGATTCCGCCAACCATACGGAGATAAAGCATCAAGACAAGTTCCGAGATCCAAAGATACCTAGTATTGCGTTGGACGGCCATGAACTAAGTAACCTTCATGCTTGAGAAGGGAAGCTTGTGTGGATCCATATTCCAGCAGTGCATCATCCCCATTTTTGTATGTACCAAATCATAAGTGTTCCAGAGTGATAGCAGACTAGTAGGAAGCATGTAGACCCTGGTAAATGGAATCTCTGTTGACCCCTAAGATTAACCGTAAAATGCTTGATGGCCAATGTTCATTGCTATAGGCAACACACAAAGGCTCCCGGGTTTGGTGATCCTTTTCACGAGGTTTCTTAACTCTCTGAAATAAGTTTTCAGGTATCAGGAGGATAAGGATTGAGTCATCTCCACTTTTGGTCCTTCATGTGGAAGTAGTTGACCATCGGTGTTACTGGGAGTCATTCTTTAGCAGTATTATACTAACTTTAGTTATTCAAGGAGACCTAGTTTGCTTCATCAATCTCTTTCATTTATTGAGTTCCAAATTATGCAATCCTTCGTGGGATTTAGTATGAATCTTCGCGGATACCTGTAGAGCCATCTTCTGACCTATGCTTCATATGTGAAGGGGGTTATCTTTGTTAGGATAAAAGCATTTAAGACAGAATTCATGGTGAAGGCCATCCATTAATTGTTTTCAATGATAACACCATGATATCAATATTTTTACCGTGATCGCTTTGAAGTAATTATCATGTCTCGAGTCACATCAAACACATCTTGTGTCGTCAATTTATCTAGGTTTGCAAGGTAGTTGGGAACTCCATAAGTCATAATTTCCTAGAGTGATCTTTATTTAAGACCCTCTTGATTTCGGTTTCTATTAGCCGACGTCTGCATGTAGCCATTCCAGACTGAATATCAACAATATTTACTAGAATTTGACATCCCCTCCAAAGTTGATCGATTCTTGGGGACTTTAGTTAGTTTATCTACCTAGGGGACCAAGTTTGATGTAGTGATAGGTTTTACAACTGCCTATGTAACTAGCTGATCAGGCCATCAATGCCAAGATTTAAGTCAGGTCTTTACGTCCTCCTACGAAAAAGGATATTTGGTCCCCAAGTATCTCCTCATCTAGGAGCATGACATCTTACAATTGTGAAGTGTAGCAATTGGGCCCTCCTAATTAGAGATTGTCAATGTTTTCTGCAGGTTCCCAATTTTGAAGAGTTGGGATACTGGGAGAATGGGGTGTTTTGAGATTTCATCTGGAGAAAAATATCCAACCATTCGAGTTATGCTCAATGAAGTACATAGGGCATATGTGATAATGTACTAAGGTATGGTTCAACCTATGCAATTAGCTCAATGTTTAGGTTAGGTTGAAAACATGAAAATGATTTCTCCCTTGCAAGTCCATTTTTTCCCCTCACATATGATATCTGAAGTGAAGAGGAAACTTCAAACATGAAATGTCATTGGGATGTGTGAAGAGGCTTCTGCCACATTATCCTTACCATAGGATAATGATGAATGTCGAGAGTTGACTCTTTAGAACCCTTCACTTCTTCAATACATGGTCTAAGGTAAATATTGAAGCTCCTTGCGTTCTTTGAGTCCATTTTGAAGCTAGACTTGGAGCCACCCTGCTACTTATATGTATCAGGTTATTGGTCAACAAATGTTTGAATGCTTTCCGTTCATGTCAATAGTTAGACAAGGACATTAGCACCTTCATTTACTTTGAATTCCAGATCAAAATTGATACAATCCACAATCCATTTGGAAAGTACCTGTTAGAGTCTTTGTATTGATTCTCGTGTATGTGTAAAAAAGGGAACAACCACCAAAGATCAATCATGGTGTAATGACACCTTTATTGAGAGAGGGGGACCGTCCTGCAGTTGTTATCCCAAAATATTTGATGTGTTAACCACCATTATTTAAGGATTCATGTTTTCCCGTGAATTGTGCCCAAAACCTGCCATGAGGAATCAAATTGATATAGCACATTTAATATCTCTCTATTAGGTATGGAGTGTTTAAGGGATTAAATGATGTTTGTGGCCTTATGAGAAAACCGTCATGATGGCATTCGAGAGAGCGATGAATAAATAGAGAAAGGAGCTGATACTTGCTTTGGAACAAAAATCACGGTGGATCCGGTCACATTTTAGATTGGCCTCAAAAAGGTACACAAAGGGACGAGGAAAGTCAAATAGGTGAAGCTACGGATGTGAATTAAGAGCCACAGAGGTGAATTAAAATTTTTGGATAAAGAGAAAAGTCACGAAGAACTAGAGAAGCCGTAAAGGATAGAAGATAACCGCGGAAGACTATAAAAGTCATAAGTAAAAGAGATAGAGTTTCGGACATGAAAAAAAATATGGAAAGGTAGAAATCAAGGAGGATAACTATGAGACATTAAAAAATCCACAAGAATCATTGAATATCCATGGATAACTAAAAATCATCTAAGGAAGAAGAAGTGGCACCAAACAAAAGAAAGTGTCGCGATATAAAGAAGAAAGTCAGAGGAGCTAAGAAAAGCCACGGAATAATAGAATATGGACTGGAAAAGGATCGAAGGTAATAAAATTGATTCGAACATGGAAAAGTGAGAGTTGGTTCTGTCATCACCAATCCGGCACTATGATAATTCTTCACCGGGAACTCCTCGTGCTATGATTATTTACTAATGCACAACCTTTAGTTTGGTGGATGTAATCTGGAAACACAAAACAACAAACATAATACAAGAATACCATCGAATATGATATAGACATGAATGATGATAAATCTGAAATATCAAGTGTATATTATAATATTAACATGAAATTGTTACAATCTCACCCATGAGGTACTCTCAAGTGTTATTGACTTCACTTTGCCTCTCCACCAATAACTATAGGAGAAACTTTACAATTACACCTCCTAATGGCTTCTTCAACACACCTTCTAAACTGATGGCTTCCTTCGCACACTTTCTCATACAATATTTCTCACTACTTCTTTCTATGGTAAATGAGAGGGGGTGGCCTCTCTATTTATAGAAAATTCCAGGCTTATCCATCTTATCTCTAAGATAGGATAGGGAATCCCCTTCCGGTCAATCATATTCCATACCTTTACTCTTATCTGAATATGCAAGCTTATCTTTTAAGATAAGATAAACCTTATCATTTTACATGGGTTCCACATTTTTAGACTTTTTACAAATAAAATATATAAAATATTTATGACCTCACTCCTTGTCATTATTAACAAATATAATATTTCTAATTCCTCATCATGTAGACCCTACTTCTCTAATTACCCAAACTTTGACCCTTTTAACATTACCCAAACCACTTACGACAAATATTTACTTTTTACCACAACATTCCTATTGTACTTTAATTGTTACCGTATTGTACATAATTGGTGGCACCGTATTGACAGCGTTGTTATCTTCTATCAGACGTTAATACTAATTATACTTAACAACACCCTATTCCTAGTATATACATTGAGGAAATAGAAATCATGGAGGAAAATTTTAGTGTCGACATCTTTCCCCTCCCTAGCTTCTACTCCATACTCGGAGTAGACTACTATGGACAATCTGAAGTCGGTACCTAAAAAATCTTAAGCTTGTCATGGTTGACCCATTTCATAATGAGAGTACCATCCAATTCCTCTAGTCGGTATGTACCATTTTCATGCACAGCTATTATTCTGTAAGGTCCCATCCATTTTGGAAGAAGTTTTCTATGCCTTCTCTTTTTTTATCGGGAATTAGATACTAGAACCAAGTCATTTACTTGAAATGGATACCAGAGGATATTTTGATCAAAGTAATCCTTCTGCTTCATTTTCTTCTTATAGATTGTATCCTTATTTATTTCCCTCATTTCCTCTAACAAATGAAGATGTACCAACCTTTCCTTTGCTGAATCACTTTCATCCATCCTTTCATTTTTCATAAATCTCACAATGGGAATATAAAACTCAATAGGAAGAACTAGATCAATGTCTTAAGCCAACTGAAATGGGGAGTATCATGTTACTAACTTTGATGTTTCCCTATATACCCACAATGTTCATGAATCCTTTTATCCCACTTATGTACCTGCAAAGCTACATATTTTCCTAGGATTTGACACAATACAAAATTTGTTCGTTCCACCTATCCATTTGTACTTGGCTTGTATGTTGTTTCTGCCTTCCTGTGCTTAATATAAAATTTATTGACTAGGGATTCTACTACCTCATTAATGAAGTGGCTTCCTTGATCTCTTACAATTTCTAATGGAGAACCAAAATCTGGTAAAAATACGTTCATATATGAACCTTGTCACCTCATTCATGGAAGTTGTTTTTCAATGGCCTAGTTTCAACCCACTTGGTTAAATAATCTGTGGTAACTACAATATACTTATTTTGGCATGGGGTAGTTGGAAGTGGACCTACAATATCTATTCCCCACTTTTCAAAGGGACCAAGTGGAATAATAGGGCATAATGGAGTTGATGAAGTCTTACGGTTCCCATGTGTTTGAAAAATATCACATGTCTTACAATAATTATAACAATCTCTAAAAAGAGTGGGCCAGTGATAACCTGCATCCAAGATCCTTCTTGTTGTAAGTTGTCTAGAGAAGTGTCCTCCACATGTACCATTGTGGAATTATTCTATTAGTTCCTTCCCTTGATCACGTCCAACTGCCCTCTTGTACTGTCCATCAGGCCCTATCCGAAATAATACTCCATGCATAATAGAATATGGACAACTGGCTTGAGTAATATTCCTCTTAGTCTTTGCATTGACACCATCAGGAAATTTGAAATCATTTAGATAATTTCAAATATATATGTATTCACTAGGGATTGTGTCAAAGGACAACAATGTTGCATCGGGGGAAATCATCATCATCACAAAATGAACCTAAACCATCATAGGCTCGAGAGAGTGCATCTGCATTGACATGCTTCTTTCCTGGCCTATCTATAATATCAAATTCAAATTCTTGTAGCAAAATTATCCATCTTGTTATCCTTCCTGATGGGTTAGGCTTATTTACAATATATTTTAGAGCCTGATGATATGTTACAACTGTAAATTTTTTCCCTAGCAAGTAATTTCTAAACTTCTTTATAGCAAAAATGATAGCTAGAGCCTCTTTTTCAGTTACAGTATAATTTACCTCAGCACTGCTCATTTGTCTTCTCCCAAAGTAAATTGGATGATCATTCTCATTTTCATCCTTTTGGCTCAAAGTAATCCCTAGTTCTGCATCAGAAGAATCAGTATACACAATGAGTGGCTTGTTCCATTTTGGATTCTTTAAAATAAGTGAAGAAACCAAAGCTTCTTTTAGTTGTTCAAAAGCTTCATGTAACTTATTTTCCTGGTTCATAAGTAACATCCTTCTTCAAGAACTGGGTTAGTGGCTGTGCAATCTTTGAGAAATTCTTGATGAACCTTCTATAGTAACCCACATGGCCTAAAAATGATCTCAACTTACTTCTATTCATAGGAAATGGTAAATCTTTGATTTTTGAAACTTTATCAGGATCGGTACCAATACCAATCTCTGGATACAACATGCCCTAACAAGATTGCCTTTAGAACATCCAAAGAAACACTTTGTAGGGTTTAGTTAAGGCTTTGCACTTCATCTAACCTTTGAAATGCTGTCTCCATCTGGTGCAGGTGGTCCATTTTTCTCCCGTAGATGCAAAAATAATCTAGTAAAACTCTGATGTATCTTCCAATGTAGGGTTAAAACACCCTATTCATCAAGCGCTTGAATGTTACTGGAGAATTACACAACCCAAATGGAATAACTTTATAAGAAAATGTTCCCCAAGGAGTGGTGAACGTAGTCTTCAGCTGATATTTCTCTACTATATGAACTTGGTTGTAGCCGCTATATCCATCTAGCAAAAACTATAACACTCATGGCCAACTACTTCGTCCAAGATCTGATCTAAGAATGGAAGAGGGTAATGATCCTTCTTTGTTGCCTTATTGAGCTTCCTGTAATCAACACAAATGCGTAGCTTCCCATTATTTTTTATTGAGATCACAATGGGAGAAACCCATTCTGAATTCTCCACAACAAATATGAATCTTGCATCAAGCAACTTATCTATTTCTTCTTTTACAGTCTTGGAAAAATTAGGATTCATTCTATATGCCCATATAGCACCATCTACCATTTCAATAGAAAGTTCTACCCAAACTGACTTGATGGAGTTCCTTGTAATCAAAAGTGAATAAGTGCATGTACCTTCGAAAGAGTATGGAGGTAGGATTCCTTCTCACTCTCCATCACTAGCATCACCAATATTTATTATGTTGGAGACGATCATCAACTTCTTCTTCAGATAATTTTATGGGTTCATGAGTCAGTGTGACTGGAAGGATATCCATGATCTGAACATCAACCTCACTTTCTTCATCTTCTGTGTCCACTTCACTGGTACTAGAGTAATCAGAGGATGTCCAATCATCAGTTTCATCACTTGAATCCACATAGGTTCTTGCCTTATGATGTTGAGGGATCACGTTTATCTTCACCCTCTCTCTACCATGTCCAAGTGTCATGAATCCTTCATTCTAAGTAGTTTCTTGCATGAACTCTCCTTAACCATGGCCTTCCCAACAACATTGGGTACACAACGTGAGTACCATTCTTCATCACCTGAAAGTCTACCACACATACAACACCCATAACATATATTGCCACATCTGTGTAGGTGGTATTTTTCTTCACTTATTTAGTGTTATTCCACCTCACCGGGTGAGTCATCTCACTTAGGTGGACATGGATCTAGGTGTCATCTTAGTTATGACAGATTCTCTTACAGAATCTGTCATATGTGTAAGTGTGTCATAGGAGTTACATTCCCATTTGGGAAAGCAACTCCTCTTCTCCATTATGGAGGAATATTCTCTTATATGGGAGTTACACATTCACTCCCCTATTTGTACTCACCTCCTTTGATCTATGATAAGCCCAAGCCAAGAAATTCCATTCTACTCCATTTTTGAATCTTGAGCTCTCATATGCATGCACATTGCTTTACAAAGCTTGCTTGCTTTAATCTCGCAACTCCTACACTTTGGTGAAGTGCAACTATTCGATGCATGTGAATTCCTTCCAGGTCTTCATCCTTCACTCCTTCATGGTATCAGAGCTGAGGGGACTGGAATCACGTTGCTCACCATTGTTGCTCCACCATGTAGTTGCTTGTGCAAGCTCTCACTTTTGCATGTGCTTTACTTGCATATTTTGAGATTCTTATGGGTATTTTTTGGTTTGGTGTTTTGTGTGCTTCTTGTTGGTTTACGTGTGTTCACAGTTCAAAAGGTGCAATTTGAGTTTTTTATCATTCTAAATTTAAAACTGTTGCACAAGGTTGAAGGACTACCTTGGTTTCATGACCTTACACAACTCATTTCACTTGATTGGCTCTTTCTTGTTTTCCATTATCTTGGTTGTTACCAACTCTTGCACTGGTTTTTGGCTGGATTGTGGACTCATGCATTGCTGCATTTGCATTTCTACACTCATTTTAGCTCATACCTTTAAATCAACCGCCCTGGCACTCGGTGCTACATGCTCGGATGTCTCACTTTGGTTTATTGAATCCCTTTGCATTGTTTGACTCATCTGTTTTTTCAAACCAATCTTGGCATTGGACTTTTAGCTCTGGTTTTTGGTTTACAACCTGACTTTTGGCAGTTCATTGTCTTGCTCCACATGAAATTCATGCTCAGCCTGCAACTTCACTGTTTGCTTAAACCTCAGCTTTCTCAACTTGGGTTCCTCTGCTCATTGTTACTCCTTTCTCGCTGTTTGGTGTGGCTTTGTAAAACATCTTGAGTGCCTTCAACCATTTGTTGTGCTTATTCATGGCTTGAGCTTTTTCAACTTGTCTGCTTCATTCATTCATGCACCTATCATAGCTTGAGTATCAACTGCTCCATTTTTGGCTTTGTATTGGATTACTCACATTGTGCTCTTGCTTTACATACTACTAGCTCAGGCCTGTTGCTCTGGCTTTGAACCTCACTGCTACCCATCTACACGACTGCACCAATCTTGTTTGCTTTAGTGGATTTTGCTTGGCTCGGGGTTCTTCCACCTTCACTAGACGCCTTACCACTCTCACAACTCGCATGCTCACTGTATTCACTCTATTCCCACCACTTGGCATTACTGTGTGCCCATATTTTTTTGGTTGGTATGCCTTTTCCTACTTTTTAGCTATTATCTGCAACTTGACTTAGTCTCTCACCGTTCTCCTTCTCAGTCTGACTTCCAGACTTTTTCAATTGTTGACTCCATCCTCCACTTGGTTCCTACACTCATTACTCAACACCTGTGGTTTCAACATGTCTACACGTTCAGGCTGCCTCACCGGACGTGTTCACAAATCATTTCAGTTCGTGTGGCTCATATTGTGTGGATCTCATCTCTAACATGTCAATGGTTACACTCTCAGTCACAACCACCTCAACAGTGGCTTGACACATCACCAGTAGCTTCCAAGAATTGTTCTGGTGGCAACTATAATCAATCCTCAGGGTTTTTGAATCCATGTTTTAAGCTTGACACCTAGCTAGGTTTCCCTTTTAGAATTGTTTGGAGGTTAAAACAATCCTATTTTTTAATGTTTTAAGGAAAAACATTTATTTAATGGCATTGTAATAATTTTTGGGCTCTATTTACTTGTAATTATGTCCTTCATTCGTGTGTCGAAGACAGAGGGTGAGGTCTGGGGTTGGCAGGAGGCTAATCCCCCCTCGCAAGAAAAACAAACCCTACTTAAAATTTGATGCCATTTCCAACGAGTACCCACACGACACCCTTTGCACCCATTTCGGGCACTTTTTTAATCAGTTTGCAAAGTTTATTGGCATTTTCCATCAGTTGCGGGAATTGTATTTTTGCTATAACTTTTGACTCGCTGCTCGGTTTTGAGCACTTCTTTAGTCAAAGTTGCATGATTTCTCACACATTACGTGATGACATTGTCATTTTTTGTAAACACACTACTTTATAAAGTGCCACATTCTGGGGGGTTCACTAGTACTCTTGGGTTTTTACATGCAGACGCATTATCGGCTGAGTCTGACGTCTTGCTTTTGTGCACCTTGCACTTTTGATTCCACATCATGGAGGGTGCTCTTTCTAGACTTGAGCATCATAGGATCACTTTACAGCCTCCGCCACTTCTCACTGGGAGAGAGAACTATTCAGCTTGGTGTGCTTCCATGGAATGTTACTTCGCTCATGAGGGTCTTTCACCCTTCTTACTTGGGCCAGTTCCTGCACCCACTGATCATCATCATCTGGAGGACTTTCTTGACACTTGTGACCATGTTTTTGGTCACTTGATGATGCATGTCTCCAGATCTCTCTGGTTTCACGTGGCAGACTCAGATCCACCCCACCGTGTCTGGAGCATTCTTCAGTCCCTCTATGGAGACCCTTCACATACTGCCGCCGTTGTTGTTGTTGCTGATCTAGTTGTCTCCTCTATTTCTTCATGTGATGATAGTTCCACTGACACAGACTCACTTGGTTCTACTTCTAATGATAAGGATTGTGCACCCAGTTCTGATGTCAAGAGTAATACAGAGGACTCTTCTCCTCCTTCTCTCACTATTCCAGAGAGTGTTGACACATCCCACATCTCATCAGATATCGAGAGCAGTCTCCTATTCAGTCTCATACAGTCATCACACCCACCTCTTTTCCACCTTCAGTGTGTGAGGCCCCTTTCACTCCTCTACCTTCATTGGATGACTCATACCTATCTGACATCGCTCTTCTGTTTGTTGAGCCCCCTCATTGGGATGAGTATCTGCCTGACCTTAGTCATCTTTTCACAGAGTACACTTATGATGTACTACAGGTTCCTCATCCATCTACAGGTATTTTAGAGGAGTTCATCATCTCCATTGTTGGGAGTGCCCCTTCTGGGACTCTTACCACTTCCACTTTTCTGGAGACCTTCATTGATCCACCCTTGCTTGTGGATCCATTTTCTATTGTGGGGGATGTTTTGTTACCTTCACATCAGTTGGACATCCTTTCTATAGGTGTTCACCCTTCATACTCTGATAGTTCTACACTTGTGACATTACCTTTGGTTCCTTTGCACTCACTTGCTAGACCTATGTCACACTTTCATGGACCAGACTCAGAGTTCTTTGTGCTGCTACCTTTAGTTTCCTTTGTGGAGTGGGTAGACTTCCAGCACGTCATTTCTGTCCTTCCTAAGGGTAGGCACACAGTTCAGTGTGGGTGGCTCTTCTTCAGTCCAGAGGTAGAGGATCTCGTCATCGACATTCTTCTGGGAGACTTCCTAGAGCTGCAGAGTTCAGATCCATCCATGGCATCTTCTGCATTCCTCTCATCTCCCTCTTCTTCTCTCTTCTTCTTCTTTCTGAGAGATTTCCTCTTTGTACATGGGTACCTTTACAGGCTCGTCTGTGGCCGGGACCCATCTTTGGCATCTTTCTTAGATTAGAGAGTGGACTTGTCTCTCTTTTGGGGGGGAGTTTTTCCCACTGGGTTTTCTCCTTTTACTCCACTTTTTGAGAGTTTCTTGTACGTGGGTACCTCATCAGGCTTTGTGTCAGGACCCATTTCTCATTTCTGACTTGCCGCCTCATCCTAAGTTACGATGAAGGGGGGGTGTTGGTGTAGGTGGTATTTTTCTTCACTTATTTAGTGTTATTCCACCTCACCGGGTGAGTCATCTCACTTAGGTGGACATGGATCTAGGTGTCATCTTAGTTATGATAGATTCTCTTACAGAATCTGTCATATGTGTAAGTGTGTCATAGGAGTTACATTCCCATTTGGGAAAGTAACTCCTCTTCTCCATTATGGAGGAATATTCTCTTACATGGGAGTTACACATTCACTCCCCTATTTGTACTCACCTCCTTTGATCTATGATAAGCCTAAGCCAAGCCAAGCAATTCCATTCTACTCCATTTTTGAATCTTGAGCTCTCATATGCATGCACATTGCTTTACAAAGCTTGCTTGCTTTAATCTCACAACTCCTACACTTTGGTGAAGTGCAACTATTCGATGCACGTGAA
This sequence comes from Taxus chinensis, assembly GCA_019776745.2. Classification (NCBI taxonomy): domain Eukaryota; kingdom Viridiplantae; phylum Streptophyta; class Pinopsida; order Cupressales; family Taxaceae; genus Taxus; species Taxus chinensis. Next base: position 188,654 of record JAHRHJ020003151.1, read on the forward strand.
TTCCTTCCAGGTCTTCATCCTTCACTCCTTCATGTTACAAGCACATCTACTTCATTATTTATGCTCCTATCTACTACATCAAAAGAATTCATAGGTGTTTTTCCATTATCATTATCTCTTGTACTAGATGTAGAAAATCTATCTAGACAATTATACTTATAATGACCCTTTTTATGACAACCATAATATACAACTTTAGATATATTTATTTTTGGACCCCTTTCTCCTTGGGAATTTTTGGAACTAAATTCATTTCCTTGAAGAAGATTAATAATGAAATGGCCCATATTTCTAAGGAGATCTTCATACTCAGTAGGGGTACTAGGGGGAAGCTTTTTGCTCACCAAAAGTGGTTGCGGTGTTTGGACCAAAGGTATTGGTGTAGGCTCTACCTTGATAACAAATTCTTTGGGCTCCTCTTCCATGCTTTCTTCTTTCCTTCTAGCAATCTCCTTTACTTATTCAAGGGTTGATGGGCGGTCATACTTCACTCATTGTCTGGTATCTAGTTTCATCCCAAGAATGAAGTTCTCACAAAGGATATTATCCACATCATTCATTAACCTATCTGCCAATCCTTCCTTCTAGATCTTGGCATTGAGATTTCTCCTTAAATCTAGAACACGAGCATGATAATCTATGATCTTCTCCTTCTCTCCTTGGGCTAGCTTTGTGATCTCGATCATGAGATCTACATATTTATGTTGTTCACTAAATTCTTCAAGAAAAATTTTAGTTAATAAATCCCATGAATATTTCACATTATCACCTAGTGTTTCAAACCACCTAAGGGTTGACCCATCTAAAAAGGTAGGAAAAAATTCAATCCAATGTTCTCTTATTATAAGACCATTAAAAATGTAAGATCGTTTAAATTATTGAATGAAAGAGGGAGCAACTTCATTAGATTGGGATGAAAAAACAAGAATCTTTCCCATTTTCAAAAGTAACCACAGTGAAATACCAACCCACAAGTACAATCAAACAAGACTTATGTGCACAAATAATTAGAATCACTATAATAGAAAGTGAATTTACACCTTTCTACAGTAGAATAATAATGACCACGGTAAACTTATATTTACTATGGTAGAACTTGACTTACTGTGGTAAATATTATTCATGGTAAAAAGTGAAGTTACTATAGTAAATACTATTCACAGTAAAAAGTGAAGTTACTGTGGTAAATACTATTCATGATAAAAAGTGAATTTACTGTGGTAAATACTATTCATGGTAAAAAGTGACTTTAAATATAAGTGTTTATTAGATATTATCCATGGTAACTACTATGCATAGTAAAAACAAGGTTACCCTCCCAATGATTTCTTACTAAGTGGGAATATCTCTCCAAAAAATCCACCAACGAGGAATGGTCTCAGAAACGGAACCAAAATGTCATCTACCAATCTGACACTATGATAATCATCCACCAGGAACTTCTCATGCTATGATTATTTACTAATACACAAATTTTAGTTTGGCGGTAGTAATATGGAAACACAATAACAGACATAACACAAGAATGTCATAGACTATTTTACAAAGGAATGATGACAAATCTGAAATATAAGTGTTAATTATATTATCAACATGAAATGATTACAATCTCACCCATGAAGTACTTCAAGTGTTACCAACTGCACTTGACTTCTAACAATAACTATGGGACACACTTCACAATTACACCTCTTAATGGCTTCTCTAACACACCTTCTAAATTATGGATTCCTTAACACACTTCCTCATAAAATATTTATCACTACTTCCTTCCATGCTAAATGAGGGGGATGACCTCTCTATTTATAGAAATTTTAGGCTTATCCACCCTATCTCTAAGACAGGATAAGAAATATACTTTGACAAATCATATTCCATACCTTGACTCTTATCTTTACATGTAAGCTTATCTTTTAAGATAAGATAAACCTTATCATTTCACATGGGTTCAACCTTTTTAGACTTTTTAACAAATAAAATACACAAAATATTTATGACATCATTCATTTTCCTTATTACAAATATAATATTTCTAATTCCTAATCATGTAGACCCTACTTCTATACTTACCCTAACTTTGACATTTTAACATTACCGGACCATTTACGACAAATATTTATTTTTTACCAAAACATTCCTACTATAATTTGATGGTTACTATATCATTACATTATTGGCGGCACCGTACCAACAATGGCATTATCTTCTATCAGACGCCACTACTAATTATACTTAACAACATCCTATTCCTAATACATACATTAATGAAATAGAAATTACAAAGGAAAATTTTAGTGTCGACAGAACTAGCCTTCTCTGGAGCTCTATCTCAAGTAGTAAGTCCCACAACATGGAGATAGTACCCATATTACCTAGTGACACTACTTTCCTTAACACACTCACATGCTAAGAAATTAGAGGGTGTTGTGATTTTTTGATGATAGTTGTGGCATGTCCAGTGGGACCATAACAAGTTTTCATTTTTATTACAGCAAGATTGGTGTGATCTTGTTGTAAACTCTGGCTCGTAAGAGGATTTGAAACAACACATTTGGCGAATCCAAAAGGAAAAATTGAGTACTTTTAGTAGTCGTAACTTGTCAAATTTATGAGAAGTATTCAAACAAGGTAAAAAACTAGAGAAGACGTTTTTGAATATTTGCAGCTATCTCTAGGCAGGGGAAGAAGGGGAAGAAGATCTTAAATATCTCCATCTCCACCAAATAGAACACTATCAACACCTCCACCTAGTAGACATTTTATTCAATCAACTAGAGTTCTTAGATGAATCAGGATGGCTCATCAACAACCACCACCACAACAAAATCCTTCTGTAAATTTCATGGGTAGCAACCCATTTGTTCTCAATGCACAAAATCCAATCCCAGTTGCAATATTGGAGAATATTCCATATTTCATTGGGGAGAATCATAAAACTCTAATTGATCACATCCAAGACGTTGCAAATTTTCTGTGTCTGTGTTGTGTTTGTCAAATTATTGGATTCTTCTTTTAAAGGTAAAGCTCTACAATGGTTAAGGAGACTAGGAGCAAGATCAATCAACAATCAAGATCAGCTGTACATAAATCTTTGTGGTCAATTTGGGAAAGGAAGACAATTTATCTCTATTGGAGAAGTTAACCACAATCAAGAGAGCACAGAATGAGCATATGGCTAATTTTAACTTCAGATTCCAAAGGACATGGAACCAGATTCCACTTTTCATGAGACCAACAAATAAAGGTGCTTTTCTATACCTCTAAAAGCTATAAATTCTAATATTTCCATAATGATATAATCTATGGGAGGTACAACTTTACCTATAACCCATAACATTGTTATTAGAGCTGAAAATTATTTGATTCATGTTGGTAAACTAGCACCTAGGCCACCTATGCCTTTTTATATAGAATTAGGGAATCCAAGCACTATTCAAGAACCTACATTAGCCACTTTCTCTGACCTCAAAAATTACAGTTCTAATGAATATTCTATATCTTCTTATAGCACCTCAAATGAGCTCCAAGAAGTCATGAAGTAGTTACAAAACTTAGGTAATGAGTTGGTGACAATTAAGAGGCAATAAGCTTAAATTTTTATATCATACCAACCTCAATACCAAGCGAATAGACCTCTGTATTAACCTAATAGGCCACTAGCTTGAGCTACAAATCAGATCTGGGTAAAACCTCCTACTAATAGGGCATTTTAGTATTATAATCATAATGTTACATCCACATATAGAGCCTTGGTACCAGTGAAAAATAAAATGGCACAAGAAATATGACTGGTGTTTCCCTTGCAATCAACCTCACAATCTGTCAACATGTTTCAATGATGCTTTAAATCAAGCATTGATGGTGAAAACAGTTGGTGTGGAACAAGAGATAAATCAAGAGAAGAATCAACAATAGGAAGCTAGTTAAGAGGCATCACCAAATGATACCACACTTGTGAATTGACAAGTTGAGGATTTCTATGGAATAAATTAGGCCCCTTATCAAAGTGTGACAACTAACACACATTCTAAGAAGAGAAATATTGAAGAAGGGAATTCATCTAACCCAAATTCTTCTCAGCCTTCTATAACTCTATAAGGTGTTAGGGATCAAAGTGCAACTCTGAATGTGCAAAGTCAGTCCAAACCACCTTCTAGACCAGCTCACATACTATTTGTAACAACTCATGTGCAAGAGAAAGTTGTGAATAGAAAAGGGCAGCAAAAGGATAGCTCATCCCCATTCAATATCATAGAGAAAATGAAGAAAACAAATGTAAACATCTCAATGTGGGAGTCATTAGCTATCTTGGGCCAAAGAGATCTGTTTCAAGCTTCCATGGCAAATTGGTCTGTATGAAATGAATCATTCAAGAGTCAAGAGAAGGTTTTCAGTAATGTAGATCCACAATAAGGCAATCAAGGATTTTAATAAGGTCAAAACATGAAGCCATTATATACATCTCTTATCATTGGGAACAATCTTGTACACAATTGCATGATTGATTCAAGATAAAGTAGTATTTGTGATGCCCAAAAAAATAGATGACCAGTTGGTCCTGCAATACGAATTTATTTCTAGAGGTGTGGTGCAATTGGAAGGAACAACAATGAAAAACAATTAGAGTATTCAAAGAATTACATCTTACACTGCATGCATGCCCCAAATGTCATAGTCTTGCAAGATGTCCTAGTTATTAACTTGCCACCCACTCTTTGCATTGTATTTGTCAAAAGACTTCACCACTAAAGTTAGAGGATACTTTTCTACTAATTGGTCACGTATGCTATTTAGAACGAGGTGTGGATGTAAGAATAACAATCATATTGGAAAAAATTTCAAACTTTCATATTGAGCCTCATGTACCAAGCCCAATCAATGTAAATTGCTTAGCTTTTGATCAAGAAGATTTTCCCAAGAATTTATGAAGTGGATACTAAAGTTGGAGGCATTCCAGACTTAACTCTTGATGTATGGGAAAATAAGAGGCATCTTTTTTAACCTTACAAGGAAATGGAAGAAGCTGAGTTAGACATTTGCTGCTTGCATAAAGAGAATCCACCTCTCCCTAGCATCACCAAGCTGGATCACAAAGGTGGTAATGAGTTATGGAAACTATTCTTTGATGGCTCAAGAAGTAGACAAGGAGTAGGAGGAGGGGTTATGCTAATTTCACCTCAAGGTAAACAATACTACTCAGCTTTCCATTTTCAATTTACTTGCTCAAATAACATAGTTGAGTATGAAGCTTTGATCCATGGATTTCATTGGAGTAAGAAAGAGAGGCATTAAGAACTTGTAATTTTTCTGGAGATAGTGAGATGATTGTGAACCAAATTAGAGGGAAAAACACTACTAAGAATTATCTTATAAAGAAATAAAAGAATCGGGTATGAGATCTTATTAAATATTTTGAATCTTTTGGCATCAATTCCATTCCAAGGAAGAAGAACGAGGCTACAGAAATAATTGAAGCAATTGGGGCCTTGTTTGATGTTATAGAAAATATCAAAAGTGAGAAAAACCTAGCCTCATATTAAAGTTGTTGTAAGACTAGATGTCCTGGATAACTTTCTTGAGGGGTAAGGTGGCTAGCTTGGGTCTGTCCCACAAAAGTTTGGAAAGCTTCACATTTTTTTACCCACTTATTTACATCTTGGAAATAATGTTGGCCAAAAGTACCCTACCCAAAGGATTTTTTGAGTTGTCATAGCAGATGAAAAATTTCCTCCACAATCTTGGTCATGAAATTATCTGAGAAACCTCTTCTGTTGCTTATTATCCACACAATTGAGAAATCATTCATCAATATCTTTCTTAAACAAGGATTTATCTCAAAGAACATATTGTGCATATCTCAATTTAACATATCTTTTCTCTTTTACATTCAAATGGGCTTGACACTTCTCGTATGTTAGAAAATGAGAAATCTCTATGTACCATTCATCAGTTGAGCCGAGAAAGAGAACAGTGGGAATATCAAGATCTTCTTCTTTAGAGACATAACCTTTAGAAACATTGGCAATTAATTCACAAATTCCTTTACCCCAGACTAATTTGGTTGGCCTAATATCCAAGTCACACTCTTACAATTTTTCCACCCAATTTCCTCTTTTAGTCCCAAATTCATGTTGCATGAGTATTGATTTAACAGTTGAGTTGGGAAAAAAGACAATTGAGTGAGAATTGCTGATGTAGAAGATAAATTTCTTGACCACCTTCACAACAACAAAAGCATGTTTTCTCCGTTTTTGTGCTTTTAAAATAGAACTCATGAAATCAATGGGAATTTCACACCCTTCAGGATTCTTTTGAACTAAAATGGCTGCCAAAGTATTCTCATTGACATAGCAATAGATTATGAAAATTCTTCTCAAAGTATAGACAAACAAGGATGGGTGTTCTGGAAATAGCTCTCTTGATATTTTCAAAAGCATCCTTCCCTTCAAATTCCCAAAAAAATATTGTTTCTCATTCATCATCTAGGCTATGCTCATAGTGAAATCTGCAAAATCATGGATAAATCTTCTTAGAAAAATTATTTTTCCAAAGAAAGAGTGTACACCATTTTTTCTTGTAGGGAGAGGAATATTTTGAATATCCTAGAATCTCTATGGGTCTATCTTGGTCCCTGTATTTGGAAACAACGTGTCCAAAAAAATTTCCCCTCTGTAACACCAAAGATAGACTTCTTTGTAGTTAGGGACATCCCATGCTTTATGTATTTCTGGAGAACAATCTCAAGATGTTGAAAATGATCTTTCCTCTTCTTGGAGAAAACAGTCAAATCATCTAGGTATATAACAATGAATTTTCCCTTTCAATCAGCAAAGGCTAAGTCCATGTCCCTTTGAAATGTGGCACCAATATTGATGAGACCAAATGGCATCCTTTTATATTCAAAATTACCCTAGGGAGTTGTGAAGGTTGTCTTGTGCTAATCCAGGACATATACTTCAATCGGGTTATATCTTGAGAAAACATCCAACTTAGATAGCATCTCTAAACCAGTGATAACTTGTAGGATTTGATCTATCATGGGGAGTGGACAGTTATCCTTGAGGGAAGCCTGATTTAAGTTTCTAAAATCCACACAAATCTGGATCTCCCCATTCTTTTTTCTTACAAGCACAATGTTGGTAATCTAGGCTGAATGATGGATAAGGAAAATTATCCTCATGTTTAACAATTTCTGAAGCTCTTGGTGAACATCTTAGGATTATATTATCTTTTCTTTTGTCATAATCCCTTGATCCCTGGCTTTAGAGGGATGCAGTGTTGCATTTCCTTTGGTTTGAAATATTTAAAATCATCATATCAATAACCCCAGTACATCAAAATTCCTTTTTAACAATTTGAATATTTCATTCCTTTCCTCCCGAGTGCAACATTTGCCAATATTAACAAGCTTGGGCTCCTCCTCAATCCTAATTTTGATCTTCTCATGCTTTTTGGATTGATGAGCCCCATGTGATAATTTTGACTTGATATACCTATCATGTTTGTTGAACAAATCTTCTAGGCTCACCAATCCTTTAGGTATCTTATTACATTTCAATATTATAAAACCATCCTTATCAGATTATTCTTCAACTCCTTCAACTATAGAAGATGATACTAACTCACACAGAAAAATCTCACTTCCTTTAAAATAAAATTGACTGAAGTTTTCCTTAATTTCAAGAAAAGAGAGAAAGTGTTGATCATCATTGAATACCTAACAATTATTCACATTATCCGACACACTTGGTCTATGTATCATTTTAATTGTAAACTTCTCTTGGAAAAAATTAGGATGAGGGATTAGCAAGGACCCTGATATAGCCAAGGCATCAACCTTAGTGTTATTTTCTCTAGGTACAACTTTGATGGAGAAGGCATCCAATAATTCAGTTGAATCCCATACCATATTTTTGTAATGTTTTAGCCGTTTATTTTTTACCTAAAAAATCCTTCTAACTTGTTTGACAATGAATTTTGCATATCCTCGTGCAAAAATATTTTTTTATCCCCATTTCTAGACCCAGAAGAAGAGCTTCATATTCTGTTGTATTATTCATATTTTCAAACAGGATATAATAGGAGAAAGGATAATATTTCTTTTCAGTATAAGATAGAACCAAACCTACTCTAGATCTAGCTAAAGAGAAACTACCATAAAATTCAAGGATCCAAACACCATTAGGATCATCTATCACACCTTTATGGGTCTTCATCTAATCTCCTAACATGATCATATAGTTACCCATGACCAATTTCTTCATAGAGAACTTGTGCTTTAGGATCGTTATTTTTTTGCACAATATATTATTTTTTGTATCTCAAGTAACTTCTTCTTCATTTTTCCCTTAATTGGGATGAGATCATGTGACCAATCCATTTTAATTTATCCTCACACTTCTCCACAAAAATTTATTCTTAGTAACATCCCCTAGGATGGTGGAATATCTACTACTAGAATTGTAGCTTTGAATCTTTACTTTGGGAACATGAAAAAAGCTACTTGGGTATCCTTGATCCTTGTTAGAGTAGGTATTTACCTTAGCTCATGTTCACCTAGGTACATTATTTACCTTTATTGTATTTATCCTCACCCACTTATGTGTGTGGATATTTCTTTTTATTTATTTAGATATTAGGAGATATTATCTAGTTGTTAGGTATAGTTCTTTCCTTGATCTATGGTATTGACTAGATCCTTGATGTCTAGTTCTCTCATAAATCTATGGACTTGACTAGTTCTTTGATGACTAGTTCTTTCCATGATTTATGGCTTGATCTACGAATTTGACTGGTTCTTAGATTGTTATTCCTTGCCTATATAAGCAAGGCCCATTCTCATTGTATTTCATTTAGTTCCATAATAATATATGATATTGTTGCTCATTTGTTTGAAAAGGTTTTGTGTGAAGTTATTCTGGCGAATTGCTTTCATCTTATTGATCATGGTGTTTGATTAGCATCTGTGTTCTTGGCTTGGTATGATCTGGTTATCATTCCTTTTAATATCTGCTATTAGAATTGTAGATTTGAATCTTTACTTTAGGAACACGACAAAAGATACTTAGGCATCCTTGATCCTCCCAACAAGTGGCACATCCTTGATTTCCATAGAATAACATGAGCCAAATGTGTGTCAATGTAAAACCTAGCATGAGAAACTTTAACAGACATCACATTATCTGAGACTCCTGAGTCAATAACAAAATTACTAAGCCTGTGTTCGGCTATGAGCAGTGTGACATAAAAGGGCTCAATATTTTCATTTTTGGAAGGTGTTGCAGCCATCAAATTTTGTTGAGGTGAAGAGGTAGGAGTAATTAACAAGCCTTTGGAAATAGTAGGTGATGATTTAGGTTTGGATTTAACAAACTTGACAACCTAGGTGAAGGCATAATGGTGTGTTTGATAAAACTCAAGTTCAGAAATTTGGATCTTAGCTTTCTTGATATGATCAATTATGTTAAAATATCCTGAGGTGGATGGGGCATCTGTACTAAAAGGGGTGGAAGCCTTAGGCTTATCAGTTTCTTAATTTAAGGTTGTTTTGGACATAGGGGTCAAGGATACATTATTCTTAGTTGCAGAAGATGAAGAAGTAGAAGTGTTACTTACCTTTTGAGTGGAAATGGTGGGGATAGGAGCTCTTCATTTTGCAACAACTAGGATAGTAACCGGAACCTCTTTGGACTTTTTGAAGGCTGAACCACCTCTTTCTTCTTGTCATTTTTTCTCTAGTCATAACAACATATGATTCACTGTTCATATCTGCTACTACTTCATCATAATTATCTTCATCATCATCAACCCCTTTGGCGGTAAGGAAATTAATTTGGGGATCATTTTCTCTTTCTAGTACCTCATTTTTTTCTTCCTTGGGATCCTCATATTCTTCAACTTCTACCTCATCATCTAGTTCTTGAACTTCACATGTTGCATTGAATAGAACCTTGAGGGGTGGTGCTTTAATTTCCAGTTTAGGATGGGTAGGAGGCAAATGATTTTGAGGTTGAAAATTCTTCCTCATGATATCCTTGTAAGGGGCATTTTGAGCTAGTTACTTTTTTATTTCTATGAGGTCATTTACCAATTTTTGTACTAGCTGATCATAATTAGTGCCTGAAGAGGAAGCCTTAACTTTGGGGGGATCCTTTTTCAACTTCCCAGACATTATCATATCGTCTTTGACACTTATAGCAAGTGTTTGATCAGCATTCAGAGTAGCAAGATTAGATATTCTTAATCCATAACCTACTTCTGGTGATTGAGAATTTAGGAAGAAACATTTCTAAATTTGATCCATAGGACAAGTGGCTATTGGAATCTTATTGAGAAAATTGTTTAATCTTGCTACAAATTATCGCATGGGATCATAGGGTTCTTTATTTATCTATGACAGTTGGGCCAAGAGAGTGTACATCCTCAGTAGGTTTGAACCAATTTTAAAATTAGGTTTTTATGGAGTTCCAATTGGTAATGACACCAGATAGGAGATGATAAAACTAGTCTGCAACATTTTCATGTAAAGTGTTCACAAACAGTCTGATAGAAACATCCTCATTCTTGACTCCAAGAACTCTGTAGGACATGATAAATGCATCAATGCGTTCATCTTGGTGCACCTTCCCATCACCTCTAAATGTTGGAAAATTCTTTATGTTCCCTTTGGGAAGATCATGTAATGGTTGAGGAAGAACAAAATACCCAAATCTTTGGCCCCAAGGCAAAGGTTTGGCAACCATTCTAGGAAAAATTGTTTGTAAAGGAATTGTGACTCCAACCAACACCAAATCTTGGATAACATGACCTAATTATGTTTGAAAATTAACATGTGTTGCAGCTATGTCCTTGGTGGGAGGAGTACTTTTGGATTTTTTTATATTAATTTTTTCGAGAGTAATGATAAAGCCCCATTTTTATAGTAACTGAAAATTTAGATATTCAACACCTTGTGCTCTCTTGCTTCATGTATATCTTCTATCTGCTAGCATGTTATTATTATTGATTTGAAAATTATTTTAGTGGGAAAAATTGTACATGCCTCACGGTGGGTGCTAAAAATTGTTGGTTTTAAAATTTGACTTGCAAACAAGTAACATTTGGGGAAAAGTAGTACCTCCTCTTTATGGGAGAGGTTCCCTTATTGAACATAGAAACAAACAAGCAAAACTACTTATTTACAAATGTACAAACCATCAATATTTTAATGAGGATTTTTATGACGGAATCATTCCTATATTAACCATATCCTCAATATATAAGATAAGAGGATTATGAGAATTTATCAGAGGGAGTAGCAACATTAAAAAATCAAGACTGGTTGGAAGGAAATCATAAGTTCTCTTCTCACCTATCAAGAACAAAAGCGTTCTCCATGGTTACCCAAGATCACTGATTAATGCAATAAAGAGAGAGAAAGAAAGAAACACTTTTAGAAAAATAGATGACAGAGAAAGATCCTACTCATGCATGCATTGAACTTTAAGAATCATATGAATTTGCATATATTGAAATAATCTATGAGATGAAAATGCTTCAAACACAAATTTATTTTACACCACACCTAACAGATTAAACACAAATTTTCTTACTTGAATATAACAAAAACACATGAACAAATTAAAGAATAGAACAAGGAGAATGTATTAGAAAAAAAGCAAGAAATATTCTTTTGTATTGATTATAGTTCTATATATTACATGCCCATCAAAAAAATCCCAACACTATAAAGATGAATAATGAGACCTTTTATAACCACTTAGGAAGTTACAAACCGAGTCCTTTCAGTTTACTTTCTTTTAATTATTCATTAATACTTAATCAAAAGTATCATAAGTTGGCCTTAATTAAATAATACATCATTAACATAATGCCAACTTTCAATAAAAAGAGAGTTTAAAATAAAGACTTTGACACTAGCTGAAGGAACATTCGAAGAGGAAGCATGTATGGTATTTTTCTTCAATATCTAATTTTTGAATTTGACCAATGTTCCAACAATATTCATGCCTCTAAGGATGGTGGTGTTGGCAATGGATTTTTTCTAGAATTTCAAGAAACCTTCCATTTCCTCCCAAAAATATCCATTCTGTGAAAAAACCTTGATTTCTTTAATGATTATAGTCCTCAGTGCACAAATTTCCTTCACCTTCTCTTTCATTATATCCTCAAACTTGAACATTCTTTCTTTGATGAGGTTCTTGAATTCTATCTTGATATCTTGTACTATGTTTCTAAATTCATCTTGCACACAGGCCTTGAAAGCTTCACCCTTTTGAAACATGTTCTTCAATTCATCAATTTCCTCTTCAAGGACCTCTATTTTCAAGTCCACACTATGCACCCATTTCTTGGAGAGATTGTTCTTTGAATCATCAAATACTTTCTTTGTAATGAGGGTCTATTGATCAATTGTACTTATTTTCCTCAGATCTTGTATACAATCCACCCATAGTTTTATCTCCTTTTAAAAACCAATGATGATTGTGGTGAATATTTCTTGAATTGAGAAAACATTATCTTATACCTTGTATGCTTCATCTATAAAATTTAGACTTGAGACTAGCATATCATCCACCATTACATCCATTTCTTTTCCATATGCAACATGTTTATGAATATCCTTAATAAATTTAAATTCCTCATTGGTTAGGGCATTAGGGGAGGCATTGCATTCAAAGGAGTTGGATCAATTACCTTGTCACTTACAAGTAGAGATATGATAAAATCTAAGAGAACCTATACATGCTCTTCAAGCTTCTTTTGGGACCATTCTCTTTTTCCATTCTCTCAATTATCTTAGACATTTTTTCCTTCAAATTATGTACCTCACTCTTATATGTAGATTCTCCCAAAGGAATCCTTATTAGCTTCAAATCACTTAAAATTAAATCTTTCTAATCCTTATCAATTTTAGGTTTAGAAATTTCAAAAAATTGATGGCCTTTACAATAACATACTAACCTGGAAGTAGTTTTAAATTTATTAGAAGGTGGTGTAGGAGTTGTTCCTAGGAGAGGAGCCACAACATCAAACTTTAGAGAAATAATTTGAGATGATGTCTTCCTCTTCCTATTATCCACAAATGGTTGCACCTAAGAAAGAGTGATAGGAAATAGTATACCTCCTATCTTCTTGTCTTTTCAAATCCTGTGTATCTTATCCAGCTGCCTTCAAATCTCTACCAGGGAAATTTTGTCACTACAGAACATGGGGAGCTTGTAGGGATAATTCTCAAAGAATGCCAACTTGATGTAGGAGAAATTTATGAACTAAATGTAATAACTGCCATAAATGAATATTAATTACTTAGCTTCCTTAGAAAATATTATGGTTGTATCACCTTTTAAGAGCCTGAATATGTTGTTAAGGCATCATTGACCCTCCTAAAATGATAATTGTTGTTTCTTAGGGTCAATTTTAAATAATACTGATATACTGGAGCATTCTTATTGGTGTCATTAGTAGAAAGACCCAACCATTCCATATATGCTTCAAGGGTGTACACTAGATATGAGGTCATGTACAATGTATGGGTTCTATGCATATTAGCCAACTGTTCAGTTAGGTTGGTGTTGTCCATTTTTCCCCTGGGTAAAAATAAAAAATGAGGGTCTATAGGATAAAATTTTCAAATTTGGTATATAAAATTTCTAGAGTTTTCCTATACCTTCATGGTGCCTTTCCATGGATCTTCATAGCACATATGAATAAGGAACTTCAAACATAGCTCATTTGAGCCTAAATCAACATATAAGTGCATTAATACAAATTAAAATAATTTTATTAAGCTTATGTTTGAATTAGTCTCTCGAGCTCAAAGTTGGAACATGGTGTTTAACAAGGTTAGGGAGCTAGCTCGTGCCCTCATAGAGAGCTCAGACGTCAACTCAATGCATAGCTCCAGGAATAACTCGGTCTAGCTAAGCCTTAAGGATGAACTCAACAAATCTCAACCATAATGAAAATTAAACTCGATGTCATCCCGGTTGTGAAATTGTTGGTAGCTCAGATCAGAATCTTGCTCTAGGGAACATGCCAAATTATAAGTGGAGCTTAGGTGGTCGAGCAAAGAGCTCGTAGCTTGTTGAAAGAATAAATGGCTTGGAATAACCATCCATGACTTGTCATAAAATAAAGGAGCTCTGGAACAAGGTAGGCTTAGTTGAGTTGAGCTTTCAAATTTTTGTTTCAGAAAATCTTTTTAGACAATTCCATTTCAGACTTTCATAGATTTTGGGGTCAGAAACGTTGAACGAGTCAAATTTTTTGAAGCCCAAAACTCCAAATTTTTAAGTTTTGGGTTTTCGGGATTCGAAGATTATGCCTTTTGAGGTTCGGAGATTGTGGTGTTTGGAGTTCAGGGATAGTGGTTTCTGTGATCCGAGTTAGACGATGAGTCATGAGGATTCCGAGTTGGTTTCTAATTCACTAGGTGAGTTGTCAAGAGTGTCAAAGCACGTATGGAGGATTATTGGTGACACCAAGAAAACCAAAGGGGATCAAACTATTATCCCAATTTTTCCCCCAGGAAAAATTGGTCAAACATGACCTTGCATAAGAAAATAAAAAGGGTTGTTTCAGTCCAGCGGGCTCACAATGGATCCCAAATATGAGGGGCATGCGGGCTCGACAATGGAGGATCAAACAACATCAAAGAAGGCCAGAGGCTCATAGGAGTAGATTGAAGAAAGGGCTCGAATTTTTAGGACTTTGCATGTGAGTCAACTTGGGGAAAAGCAACGAACTCGCGGAAGGCACCATGTGTTACCTTGGTGTAATTCCAAAAGGCACATCAAAATGGATACCCCAAATGTGCACAGACCCTCCACATGTCCAAAGTCTCAAAAATTTACAATGGCTGTAGAGAAAGTCAAAGGAATTCTAAAAGGTTCCACGTGTCAAATTGGCGTAACTTCAAAAGAAGAATCAAGAGTAGGTTCCCAAATGAGTGCGGGTTCGCCACGTGGTAGAAGTCAAAAAGAGGATAGAGCTAGCCTGAATTGGCTAAGTATAGAAGGGCCAATGGATGGCGCCACATGTCTCATTAGTGCATCTCCAAAGGTCAAGCCCAAAAGGTAGTCCCCAACAAGTGTTAGCCCGCCACATAGTCATGGTCTAAAAGGGGGTCTCATCAGCCGTTGAAAAGTCATAGACCCATGGAGGGTTCCATGTGTCACCTCAGCACAGCTTCAGAAGTGAGATACAAGGGACATTCCCTAAATGAGCACAAGCTTTCCATGTGTCCCGGGTTAGACATAAAGCCTTTGTCAAATAGAAATAACTTGGGTAGAACACGAGGAAGGTAGAATAGAGCCACAAAAGGTGCAACATGTCTCATTGGCACAATTTCAAAGATGTGGCACAAAGAGAGACCCTGAACTAGCGCCAGTTATCCATGTGTCCTAGGTCCAAAACGGGGACACCGACCGTTGAAAATTTCCAAAAGCCTGCGGAGGTCTCCATGTGCCTCATCCATGAAAATTTAAAGGTAAAATCAAAAGGGCATGTCCCAAATGAGCACGAAGCCTTCATATGGTTTGAACCCCAAAGGCAGAACCGGCCGTTGAAAATTCTAAACAGGGCAAAGCCAACGGAAGGTGCCATGTAACAGCTTGGTGTAACTTTAAAGATCAACTTTGGAGGAAGGTCCCAGAAAATTGCAAGCCCTCCACGGGTCTAGGGTCAAACATAGTTGCTCCGCTAATCAAGGGGGGGACTTAGCCAAAACACAAAGAAACAGAGTAGACCCATAGGCGAGACCAAATGTCCAACTGTCGCAAACTTTAGGAGTGAAAAAGGGGCCCACCATATTTTTTAATTAAATTAATATTTTTTATTTAAATATTTTTGTTGTCTCCCAAAAACTACTTTTCGTTTTCCAAGTTAAATTCAAAATTTTGAGCTCTCTCCCTCCTAAAGTATTTAAGCCAAGTTGAAAGTTTGAAGAAATAGCAAAATTCATGCCCTGGTGCTGTTTAAATCTCTATTTTGCTCATTTTGAGAAATCCTCCATCTCCCGGTTTGTGCACAAAATATCCTCTTTATAATCTCCTTTGTGATCAAAATTGTTTGCTTGTTCTATGGCCTAGGTCACCAAATCATTGTTTTTCCTCCACACCTCCATCTCGTGAAGGAAATTCAAAAATTGGACTCAAAATGACGCAGTTCCCTTTCTTTGTGTATTTTTCCCATAGTCGGGAACGATGGGCATTTCTTTCCCCATCAATTTTTTCCTCAGCATTCCCGAGTGATCGTGGGACTCTCTGATTGGGTGTGGTTCGGTCATATTTCAAAATCCAACAGAAGTAGCCATGTGTTGCAATGACGTAACTCTAGGGGCAAGGTCCAAGGGACAGTCCTTCAATTAAGCACAAGTTGTCCACATGTCCGTAGGTACAAAATGAAGGTAAAATCAGCTAAGTATGGAAGGCTCAGTGGATGGCTCCACGTGTCGCAATGGCGTAATTCCAAAGGTGGTGCAAAAAGGGCCAATTACTAAATCAACGATAGATCAACACGTGGTCAAAGTCATTAGAGAGGAAAAGCCCACCGTTGAAAAGTCAAAGCGAATGAGTGGGCCAACAGGGGGATTTGAGATTTTGAGCCTCTTTGTAAAAAAGGTGAAAATTTAAAAAGTAACCCATAGCCCTAATTAGGCTATCAGTGAAAAATTCAAATGCTGAGCCCATATGGAAAAATTCAAAGGCGAAGCCCACCATTGAAAAGTCAAAGAAGATGAGCGGGCCATCGAGGCACTTTTAGAAATTTAACCAAATTTCCAAAAGCTTAAAAGTTCTAGAATGCTCCGCGGCTCCACCAAGGTCTCGGGCCCATCGTTGAAAATTCAAAGCATAAGAGAGGTTTAGGGGAGGAATTTTTGTTTTTTGAGCTTGTTTCCAAAAAGGTTAAAATGTTGAGAAAAGGTTCATGACCCCATTTCCAATCAGATGATGCCATGTGTCAAGAGTTCAATCGGAGTAGTGGGTCGGCGAAGGAATTTGTGTTTTTGACCCTTTTTCCAAAAAATGTTAAAATGTTGATAAAAAGGCCACGACCCCATTTCCAATAAAAATGTGCCACGTGCCTAAGTTGAAAAGTCAAAGCGAGGGTGTGGGCCAATTTGTTCCAAATTTCCAAATCTCTAAAAAATCACAAAATGCAAAGGGCTTTCCCCCGTACCCACTCCAATCTCTTCCTACCATGTGGACGGCCCGATTTCAAAGCTATAAGAGAAAATCAAATGGTCTGTATTCAAACTAGCAAATCAAGTGTAACATTCGCGTTGTAAGATTTACTTTTTAACCCACCACGAGCATTTTTCTTCGCAATGGAGAAATTTGAAGAGGCGTAAATGATTTGTAAAGTTGTAACCATTTTGGCAAAGGATATAATGGCCCCCTCAGAGCCATTCCAAGGGGTTGGCGATTGATTTCAAGAAAGACCAAAGTGCTCTGTACCTGGAAAAGACAAAAAATGCCACATTGCTTATATTTTCTCTTCTTCCTCAAATTTCTTCCATTCTCAAGCTATGTACAAAATCTGCTTGAGCTTCAATAATAAAAGAAGGAATTTTTTCCTCTTTGATTGAGGAATTAATTGGTACTTTGTGACCAATGAGTTTCATTCGGTCTTGTAGCTTCTCGTAGGGATTTGTTTTTCTTCTAACTATAAATGCATGTAAATGATATTTCTAATTAGTTTGTGTAGGAATCTGATATTCTACTCACAACATTAGTTTTCTCCTACCTCCATTTCCACTCCCCTTCCCCTTTCCAAGACAAAGTTTCTTCTCTAGTGAGACATTACTAGCTTTGCCATAGGGTCAGTGGAGTGCCCCTGTTGGATCTCTGGCCGAAAGGCCACCATTAAAATCCACTTTTTCACGCATGCACATACAGAAGCTGCACCATTCAAGTAGAGGGACTTAGATTCCCAAAGCATTGGCTTGGAACCCACCAATTATTCCATAAGAAAAAATTTCTCACCAATAGTTTTTGGTGCCCACCGTGGGGCATATTTTGTAGCATCTGCACCTAAAAGCAACCTCAAGGTCATAAAATACAAAAAAAATATTCTAGAGGAAAATTTTATGGAGATTGAATAATCACACAAACTACATGGATGTAAATCATGGCTATTCTAGGAAATCCTCCTATTGAGGAGACCTGATTTACTCTTTCACATCCAAGAAGACATTGCTTCTGATATGAGAGAATCTATTTGGCATAATAGACAAAGTGTCAATCAATACTTGATCTCCATAAGGATTCTGGCACTAGAAGAAGAACGTGTTGTTGAATTGGAAAGGCAAAGACAAATTCCAACACCCCAGAGAAGAGCATAAAATTTCAAGCTGGGCTGATAGAAGATACACCTGGTAATTGAGGCAAGGAGGACAAGTTGATCCCACATTTGAAGAGATTGAAAGAGAGGTAAGATCTGAAGAGGAGATAAGGTCTTAACTTGAAGAAATAAAAAGACTCCAAATTGAAGCAGAATAAAGAGCACTAGCAGAAGCAGCCTTAGCAAGACTGAACGATAGAAATAGGAATAGGATGGGTGATCACGAGCGTGAGGTACGTAGGCCTAACGTACCATGGGGAAGAAATACTGGTCCACTTGCTCTTCCACAACCACTTCATGAGCTCCCAAGAAGCTCAAGAAAGAACTTCCCAAAATTCAAAGGGGGTGGTTCTTAGCTCCTAGAATAATATGTAGTAGCATTCATCACTGCTTGTGGAGTGTTGGGAGTTGAAGATGAAGATGTTTCAATTAGGCTCTTTGTGGAGTCACTCCAAGAAAAAGTTGCTAAATGGTTCTACATGTTGCCCCCAAGATCTGTCACATGCTGGGAAGATATAAGAAGTTCCTTTGAACACAGGTTCAAGAGCACAGAAGATTGTCAGGATCTACTGGTCCAATTAATTCAGATGAAGAAGGATACCTTTAAATCAATAAGAGATTTTGTAGCAAGGTATGATAGGTTAATAAGAAGGATCCCAGAAGATGTGGTACCCTCTTAAAACAACTTGAAAAGGTTCTTCATCAGTGCTTTGGCCATCAGAAGTTGGTTTCTTCCTTAGAAGAGCCCAACCAAGAACATTGAGGGAAGCTAAAGACTTTGTAATTAAGATTGATGATGATCTAATTCTTTCTGGAAAAGTGAAAGGACCAAATGGGAAGCAAAAAGGTCAGAGTTCAAATTCAATCACCACTGATCTGATGTTCCAAAAAATGGCAAATGACCTACTTTCTTTGAAGAAACATCTGTCACAAATCACAATGAGGAATGCTCTAAGGAGACCAAATCTTCTTCATAGACCCTAAATTGCTCCACCTCCTTGTAGGCTTGCTCTTGAAGCACCACCAATCAATGCCATCTGTGGACACTGGGGAATCAGAAGAAGGAGAAGACATTGAGGAAACTAAAGAAGAAAGCATGGATGACTATGAAAATTATCTTGAAATTGAAGAGATTGGCATGCATAATGGCCTGATTGAATAGGTTGCTTATGAGGAGGAAAGTGATGAAGATGCTCCAAGTTTTTTCATGTGTTGTTTTCACTCATACACAATCTACGAATGGTGTTTCACTCTCAGCAATTACAATTGAGAGTAGGAAGAACAAAGAAGATAGATCTCTAAAGCCTCCACTAAACAAGATCATCACCAGGGGATCACCATTACCACCTTCCATGGAATCAGCCAAAGAGAAATTAGATTCACCAGTTATCAAGGATTACACTGTTGTGCCAAGTAAGTTATTTGATTCTTCTCCCAACTAAAAAGTTTTTATGGTTCTACAAGAACATCTAAATTTCAATCAAAGGCTACACCCTCACCTACTTCCAAGAAATTCTCTTCTAAACTGGAACCTCTTCCTCATCTACCATAACTCCATTTGATTTTGTGGAGCATGCAAGCAAAACCAAATTTCAACTCTCTGAGATTAAATACCTACAAACAAATCCTACCCAATTTGATAGATTCATCAAGGTAGTTAGTGGTAGTAACCCTTTTTCTTCAAGCCCAAATATCTAAAGTCCTATTACTCACACCATCCATACCACCTTCTCAAAACATGTTATCCCTCAGTTCCTCCAACACCAACAGAGTTGAGCCTTTTTACCTGTCACTTCTCATCAAAGGATTTCCAATTGAACAATTACATTATAGACTCTTGAGCCTCAGATAATGTGATGCCAGTAAAATTTGCAAATGCTCTTGGCCTTACTTTGACCTGGGAAAATGGCACATGCTATTCAATGGAATCCAAAAAAGTTCCATTGGTAGGAAGAATCAAGGATGCTCAGGTTGTACTAGCTGATTATCTGGACAAGAAGATACTCCTTCACCATCTTGGTGGCAGACATCCCAACCTCTTTTGGTATGCTATTGAGCATAATTTTTTGCAGAGATCTAGGTGGAGAAATAAAAATGGATTGGTCATCTACAACTATCCTAGTGAAAGGATAAATGGAGAAGTCTGTTGCTAGTTAGGAAAATGAAATTCACAGTAGGAAAGTTGATGATCCAAGAGGTAATTATCCTCTTTCAAGATTGTGGGCTAGGAAAATACTTCCTTACATCACAAAAGTAAGAGAACTTTCCAGTCCTCATGGAGGAAGAAGGAGATCACATTTAGACAATGGATTTTGATGGCATTCATTCTAGAGTAGGTTCAGGAGTTGGTGTAGTATTATACTCTCCCTCCAATGAGGTATATCCTTTTTCCTACAAGCTGCAGTTTGACAATACAAATAATACAGTAGAGTATGAATCATTACTCTTAGGCATGAATGTAGCAGAGGACATGTGAATCAAGAAGTTGAGATGTAAAGGTGATGCGGGGGTTGTGGTAAAGTAGGTCCGCCAACAATATCAGGTGAATAACCCCATACTTAGGTACTATAGAAATAGAGTATGGGATTGCATTGAATCCTTTGATGCATTCTCCATTGAAGCTATCCCTAGGGAGCATAATGGAAAGGTTGATTCTCTAACAGTGTTAGCTTCCTTAGTGACACCTCATCCTTCTTTTGGCAAGGATAAAGTGATGATTGAGATGGTGTTCAGACCCAGCATACCAGATAATGCAAATCATTGACAGGTCTTCAATAATGACAATCAGATCCTAGCCTTCTTAGAAAAAAGGTATAACTTCAATAATATTTTCTTTGAATGAAGTGAAAAAACACACCATGAATCAGTCCCAAAGAAGAGAAGGAAGGAATTAATGGAATTGATGAAGAGGGAGTAATTAAACTGAAAAGAAACAAAATCCCCAAAGGCCTAGTTTCTTTGGAAGATCTCTTTGAAAAGCATGACATGTTCATCCAAGAGAAAGAAAAATAGTCTTCTAGGTGTCCATCTTATTTTGATCAAGAAAACATTGGAACTTCAGAGAATCCAAGGATGGTTAACATTGGTAAATGTTGTTCACCAGAATAGAAGAGAAGGTTTTTGCTCTGCTAAAAAAGTACTCACATGTCCTGGCCTATTCCTATGATGAACTGAAATATTTTCAGCTAAAGTAAATGCATCACTCCATTCCTTTGAAGCAAGGAGCTAAGCCCTTCAGGAAAAAACAAATGCCCTACAATCCAAATATTTTTGATGTTATCAAAGAAGAGGTGACAAAGATGCTCAATTCTAGAATCATCTTCCCCATCCACCATTTAACATGGGTGGATAACATTGTGCTGGTAAGGTAGAAGAATGGGGAAATAAGGATTTGTGTAGACTTTTGGAAACTGAATCAGGCCTCTCTCAAGGATAACTACCCTCTTTCAATAATGGATCATATTTTGCAAGTAGTCACTAGATCTGAAATGCTCTCTTTTCTTCATGGATTCTCAGGGTAGAACAAAATCAAGGTGGAAGGAGAAGATTGCAACAAAATAGCCTTCACAACACCTTGGGGCACTTTTGCCTACAATAGAATGCCTTTTGGCTTGATCAATGTTGGGGCCACTTTCTAGAGAGCAATGGACTTGGCCTTCAAAGATTTGAAATATTGCATTGTCATTTACCTTGATGACCTCACAGTTTTTTCAAAGAAGAGGGGAGATCATATATGTCATTTGGAGCAATTCCTTGCAAGGTGTAGGAAACATGGAATTTATCTAAATCCAAAGAAGTGCATTTTTGGAGTCACAGAAGGTAATTTGTTGGGACACATTATGAACAAACATGGAGCACACATTGATCCTGAGAGGATCAGAGCTATCCAAGCACTAGCCTTACCAACCAACAAGAAGGGATTTCATTCATTCTTTGAAAAGGTAAACCTCCTTCATCGTTTTGTGCCTAAGTTTTCTAAATTGACTAATAATATAACTTCCATGATGAAGCCTCAAACAAGTTTCAAGTAGAATAAGGAAGGAAAAAAAAACAATTGAGGAGATCAAGAAAGCCATTGCCAAAGCTCCAACTCTTGTATCTCTATATTTCAACAAGGATTTCATCATGTATTGCTATGCATCAGAACATACCCTCTCTATTGTCCTTGTTCAAAAAAATGATGAAGGTTTGGAAGCACCCATTGCTTTCATGAGTTTTCCTTTGAAAAATCATGAGATAAATTATATCCAATTGGAGAAACATGCCTACACAGTGGTCAAAGTTGTTAAAAGTTTTAAATTCTACATTCTCAATTCTCATACAGTGGTGATGGTCCCTGGAAATGCAATCAAGTCCATTTTGACTCAACAAGATCCTGGAGCTTAGACAGGAAGTTGGATTGCAAAGACCCAAGAGCATCACTTGGAGATTAGACCCTCTAATCTAGTAAGAGGAAATGATTTGTGCAAGATAACTGCTGAAGATAAAGCCCTCAAGGATCAGTAGGGAGAAAAAGATGATGTTTTCTCAACCTGTTTAGGAGACAGTCCACAGGCACTCTTTGTCACCATTATTGATGAGTGGTATGTTGACATTGCTTACTACCTTACTTATGGAGAATTCCATCCTCATCTTGATTACAAAAAAAGAAGGACACTCAAGCTAAAGGAAGCCAAGTTTGTGATCTGGAATCATGCACTTTACAAGAGAGGCCTAAATGGCTATTTCCTAAGGTTTTTAGATAAGGAGCAACAAGAGAAGTTGCTCAAGGCATATCATGATCAAGCTTGTGGTGGACATTTCTCAGCAATGGTCACCACACATAAGATCCTCAGAGGGAGATAGTATTGGCCCTCAATATTTTTAGAAACCCAGGATTGGGGTTTCCAAATGCAAAGCATGCCAACAATTTGTTGGGAAGCCACAACTTAACTGCATTGCCACTCAGGTTTGTGGTGATTGAAGAACCATTTCAGCAATGGGGGCTAGATTTCATTGGTTTTATGAATACTCATTCAAGTGTAGGGCATACTTATGTACTCACTGTAACTGATTATTTCACTAAATGGGTGGAATCCATTCCAACCAAGCAGGCCAACTCTGAAACAATCTACAACTTCATCAAGGAGAATATCACTGTCTGTTTTGGAATACCACGGAAGATTGTAGTAGACAATGCCACCTATTTCTCTTCAAAGGAGCTCACAGAGTTTTGCTATGGTTTTGGAATCTCCTTATCTCAATCTTATAACTACTTAACCATAAGGAAATGGTCAATCTGAGTCAAGCAACAAGAACATTGTGACCATTGTTCGCAAGCAGTTAGATGAGAATCAAAGGAACTGGCACAAGAATTTATATGATGCATTGTGGGCGATAGGATCAATCCTAAGAAGGTAATAGGTATGTCACCTTTACAAATGTTGTATGGAGTTGAGGCAAAGATTCCCCTCATAGTTGAGATGCTCCAGCTCTCAAGTTGCTGCAAGAAATAGAAGATGGTTAATACAAAGACTCCATTGACAAGAGGATCCTCTTCCTGGAGAAGCTGGAAGAAAGCAGAGGCCAAGTGGTGGATAGAATTAAAGAACACCAATTTAAAGTGAAGAAGATCATTTGACAAGAAGGAAAATGCAAGAGAATTCAAGGTTAGAGACTTTGTCCTGCTATGGGACAAGAGAAGAGAACCAAAAGGAAGCCATGGAAAGTTTGATTCATTATGGCTCGGCCCATTCCAAATTCATGGATCTTGTGGTGAGAATGTTTTTCTCCTATCATACTTGGATGGAACACCATTGGGATTGCCTCAAAGTGGGAAATACTTGAAAATTGTATCATCAGTGAAACTGGGGTTATTCCCCCGCCTTATACCATAGGTGATTTGTTAGGTGTGTTTTTTACCTTTTCTGTTGCAGTGGTTTTGGTTTAAGTTTTTTTTTATGGTTTTTGTTGTGTGTGGTTTGGCTTGTGTACTTCCTTCTTCAATTCTTTCTCATAATTGTACATGACTCTACAAGGCCCAATGGATAAGGCACTGGTCAATGTTAATCCGGTTTTCCAAAATTGAGATTCTGGATCCACATCCCCATGATCCTAGCCATGAAAATCAGTCCATAGCCATGTCCCCAAGCTATAGAGTTAGCTGTTGTCTTTTGAAAACTGCACTATTCATTTTAGCCAAATTCAATTTTATTTTGATCTCATTATCCTCCTAAAGTATGGTGTTTAAGCCAAGTTAGAGAGTTTGAAGAAATAACAAAATCCTTGCCCTAGTAAGTTTGAACCTTTATTTTTCTCATTTTAAGAAATCCTCCATAGTCTCGGTCTATGCACAAAATATCCTCTTTGACAACCTCCTAAGTGATCGAAATTGTTCACTTGTTCTATGGCCTGGGTCGAATCAAATCATTGAATTTTTGCCTCCATGCCTCTAGTTCATGAAGGAAATTTGAAAAATTGGACTCAAAATGACGAAGTTCCCTTCCTCTGTGTATTTTTTCCCACAGTCGGGAACCGATGGGCGTTTCTTTCCCCATCAAATTTTGGCCCCAGCATCCATGAAGTGATACGTGACATCTCTGATTAAAATTGGATGCAGTTTGGTCATACTTCAAAATCCATGTAAAAGCAAGCTGAAGTGTCGTAAAAACGTGCAACTCCAGGGGCAGGGTCCAAGGGACTATCTTCAATTAAAAGTCATGCTTTCCACGTGTCCCAGGCACAAAATGAAGGTAAAATCGGCTAAGTATGGAAGGCTCAGTAGATAGATCCAGTGTGTCACAATAGCGAAATTTTGAAGGTGGGGCAAAAAGGGCCAATTACCAAATCAACACTAAGATCGCCAAGTGGTCCGGAGTCATTGCCAAGAGGCAAAAGCCCGCCATTGAAAAGTCAAAGCGGAAGAGCGGCCATCGGTGGAGGAATTTGAGTTTTTGGAGCCTTTTTCCTAAAAAAGGTTAAAATGTTGAGAAAAGTTGCCCCGTGACCCCGATCAGGCTATAAAGAGAAAAGTCAAAGTTCAGGGAAAAAGTCAAAAGACTTGAGCGGGCCACACTTTTGGAAATTTAACCAAATTTCCAAAAGTGCAGTAAAAGTTCTAGAAGCTCCGCTAAGGTCTCGGGACCACCGTTGAAAAGTCAAAGCATAAGAGCGGAATGGTGAAGGAATTTTAGTTTTTGAGCCTTTTTCCCAAAAAAGGTTAAAATGTGAGAAAAGGGGTCGTGACCCCATTTCCAATCAGAACGATGCCATGTGTCCTAAGTTCAAAATCAGAGTAGCGGGTAGAATGGTGGAGGAATTTTTTTTTGAGCCTTTTTCCAAAATATGCTTAAAATGTTGAGAAAAGAGGTCACGACCCCATTTCCAATGAAAACGTGCCACGTGCCTAAGTTGAAAAGTCAAAGTGGGGGGGTGCGGGCCAATTTGTTCCAAATTTCCAAATCTCTAAAAATCACAAAATGCAAAAGGGCTTTCCCCCATACCCAATCCCTCCAATGACCCAATTTCAGAGTTAGAGGAGTTCCTACCAGTTGCGTGGATCTGGCCCGATTTCAAAGTTATAAGGATTTGGAAAATCAAATAATGGTCTCGAAGTATTCCAAACTGGAAAATCCAAATGTAACAGATGCTTGAAACATCACGTTAAGCAAGATCGCCAGTTTTTAAACCTTTGCCATGAGTGTTTTCTTCGCAATGGCAAGGAATTTGAAGAGGTCATAGATAAATAAATCATGGAAAGAACTAGTAAAGATTTATTGTAACCATTTTGGAAAACTAGATACCATAATGGCCCCTCAGAAATATTCACACCATTCAATAAAGGGTTGGCGAACATTGATTTCGATTGATTTCAAAAAGACCAGAGTGCTCTGTACCTGGAAAAGATAAGAAAATGCCATTCTTCTTCTATTTTCTCTTCTTCCTTGAATTTCTTCCATTCTCAAGCTATGTACAAACTCTGCTCAAGCTTCAATAATAAAAGAAGGAATTTTTTACCTCTTTGATTAAGGAATTAATTGGTACTTTGCGACCAATGAGTTTCATTCGATCTTGTAGATTCTCCTGCGGATTTTTTTTTTCTTCTGACTATAAATGCATGTAAATGAAATTTCTAATTGATGTGTGCCATCATCTGATATTCTACTCACAACATTAGCTTTCTCCTACCTCCATTTCCACTCCCCTTCCCCTTTCCAATACAAAGTTTCTTCTCTAGCGAGACATTGCTAGCTTTGCCACAGGGTCAGTGGAGTGCCCCTGGTAGATCTCTGGTCGAAAGACCACCATTGAAACCCATCTTTTATGCATGCACCTACGAAAGCTAAACCATTCAAGTAGAGGGACTTAGATTCCCATAAAGTTGGCTTAAAACCCACCAATTTGTCCATAAGACAAATTTTCTCGCCAACAATTTTAAATCCAAATCTTGCTATTATTACCACCCCAAATGAGGATTGAATTCACCTGCAACAATGATGGTTAATCTAACTGTAAAACCCATGCCTCAACATGTGTTGTTCCTTGTTGGGCAAGAATGGAAGCCTTATCACCTTGTTCAACTGACTTTGGTAGGTGGGACAGCTTGATACCTTCAAAAATAGGTGAGACTATATTTCTTGACTCCCTTTTTTAACTTAGTCCCACTAATATAAAGATATCCATAAGATGTACTCTCTTGTGCAAATCTGATCTCCCAGTCAAAAGATATCCAACCATCTAAATTCCGACAGGTATCATTCTGTAAAAAAATGGAGAACTGGTAGATCGGTCTTTTTCGGAGACCAAAATGCATGTAACCTCTGAAATCCTGACAAGCTCAGATGTTGTCAGACATTTTTGTGTCAGGAATTCGAAGCACTGTTCATCCGCCAGATTGTACCTGAGTAGTTTTGACTGAAACCCGAAAGTCTAAAATTTCAGACTTTCAGAATTTGGGATTTCAGACATTAAGGGGGGTTTTTTACAGTGTTTGAGGTAATGAGACATTCTGAAACTCTAATCAGTCCATAAACCCTAAAACTCATGAAGTCTTAAATTTTGGACTTCAGACTTTTGGGATCTCTCATGGGATTTTCAGCTTACTGCTTCTGGCACAATTTCCAAGGTTCTCTGAAACCCTGAAATTTTGGTGGTCATTGTGACTTATAAAAGACTTTAGGACTATATGTAGAAAGTGGGTTTGCTCCATTTCATGTACGCTTCCCGAGGTCTCATGAACATCTCTCTTCATCAGAAAGTCTGAAAATTTGTCTAGAAACACCCTTTCTTAGTGCTTCAAGACTTCTAAGTATAGGTTTTATTTACAGGCAAATCTCTTTCCAACTAATGGCACCATGAAGATGTTAGCATAAGACCTTGAAATCCAAAAGTCCTGCATTAGATGTTAGTCTTTCAGTGATTTCATGTTTCAGGACATTTGGGGCCATCTGGACTTCTCTGCCCTAGGTTTTTCTCGAAGCGCCAAAAATGCAAAAACTTGAGAAACTCGATCCCATGTCTCCCATTATTTTCACATCTTGATCTTCATGATCTCACTTTCAACGTTTTCTTGGGGGGTCCATTGATTTAGAGACAATAGTTGCATCTCCATTATTGATACCTCCTGCAAGGTCCAATTTTCTTCCGCTTGCATATGATTTTGCCTGAAGGGGTGAAACTTGGATAACAATAGTCAATTCATTGCTCAGAAGGGATATTACATTATCCTGACATTGGTTCCTTATAATCATGATGATCATAAGTTCATTTTTTTTGTCTACATCACGTCTTCAAGCAACTGAATTCAAGTTATGATTGCATGGTCATCAGGTAATATGGATGAAGGTCGAGGTGGTAGTTCACGTTTCTTGATTATCGCATTGACATAACTGACCATGTAATTTGTATCAATTAATAGGTCATCCATTGGTAAAATCCATGTTATATCTTTTGCCATGGAAAGGTCCCTAGCATCTTTAAGTGAGTCTAAATTCCAAGTGATCTAGACAAGTCTTGTGCTACATCTAAAGTCTGAGTATTGCGCTAGTAAGGTGAATTCTACACCAGTACATAAATGATTTCATCATGTTAGTCTACAGTTAAACTCCTATGGGATGCACACGCCAACATTATGATTTCTCAAATATAATATTAATATAGGGATAACCTTTTTATATGTGTTATCCCACAATATTTGAAAATGTTAAGCCACAGGTGGAAGATTCGGACAACATTGATTCATTCAAAAACATAGTAAAGTTTTAATTATAAAACCTCAAGTATTATACATAGTGCAAAATGATACCTAAAATAGGTACACAGGGTTTTACATGGGAAAAAACATGGAAAAATAGGCCTTTCATCATGTCAATGTCCGCCCAACAAAATTTGCAACAGAGTTTCCCCATGGCAATAACATAAAAGGGATGATACTTGCTTTAAAAGGAAAAAAAGTCAAAATATGAATAGAGCACAAAGTTAGGGTTTTACCTCATAAACTACACTTGAGGACTGCGAAACCTTTTAACTTTGGTTACATTAATCTTGGTTAAGTGATTTTTCCATTTACTCACATTCTTCCAGGATGTCGAAGTACGAAATTTGTGTAAGTTTTTAAAATGGTATAGTGATTAATTTTCCTATGTTCAAGGGAGGGGGTGTTAATCAACATCTTAGCCAATGGGATAACGTAAAGCTTAATGATCATGACTTTTTCTTGTGCTAAAAGAATTAAAAGACCAATCTCCATGAATGTTACCTCATTTAACCAAATAGGTTGACCCAATGATCAGTAATTGCATGCAGGGCATAATCCAATGGCTCTAGAATCCATACCAGTGTGGGAATGATTGGATAAACAAGGTTACACTAAATTTCCTTAACTTACGTGGGACAAATGTTCCTAGGCACAAATACCTTAAGCTTTACAAATAGTGAATGTTGACCAAAGTGTAGACAATAGTGGGGTGACCAAGCTAGAAATAGGACAATACAGGGTTATTTTTAGCACTTTAAAGATCATGGGATAAAGATATTTTTACCCGTCCGCAAGTTATTTGTCTCCCTTAATCCTGTCGGAGAATTAGTTTTAGGTGATCGGTCCCAAGGAACCAGCCCGCTCTGGAGGTTCTCCTTTCAACACAAGTCACCCACATAAAAAGAGGATTTTTCATTGTATAATCTGAAGATGAAGAGTTTTCTTGCACTTCCTTATACAAGGCTTGAGGGCACTTTTGGACCGATGTGGGGATCACTAGTGGTCATGATGTCTCAAAATTTAGAGTGCTAGAGAGTGAAGGTCAATTGCACAAACATCCGCACAAGCCAAAGCTACCTATGAACGACATACGGATAATGTCAAGAATTAAGGAAGTTATAGGACCCATATATTTGCATTATGGGCCTACCTACATCTTCATATCGGTATCACGCAATACATGGTCAAAGTTCCTCAATTTAACCAAGGTCACCCTTTTTTCTCAAGTGAATATTGATTAACTAAAATAAGGAATAACCGTGTGCAAGAAGTATCTGACTGAGTTCAATCTTAGCTATGAACAATTTTCATAACCAAAATACACACATTTAAGTGCAGTGACAAGAACCATATGAAAATGAAATAAACAACTATGCAAAATGATCATCCATAACCCTAAATGTGAAAATCAGATGAAGCAGAAATAACTCATCTCAATAACAGATGCTCACGGGTACTATGTCACAAAGGTGACTGGAAAATCTGGAGGTAGTAATGACCATGCACAACCATGGAC
The DNA here is from genome assembly GCA_019776745.2 of Taxus chinensis. Lineage (NCBI taxonomy): Eukaryota > Viridiplantae > Streptophyta > Pinopsida > Cupressales > Taxaceae > Taxus > Taxus chinensis. The sequence continues at coordinate 218,749 of JAHRHJ020003151.1, forward strand.
ATTCATCCAATCATTGCATGTAGGACCTTTAGGTCTTATGTCCTGTAGGAACTATGGTCATTAACCAATTTGGAATGCTCTTGTATTCTGTATAAGCTCTAAAACTATATATCACAGAGTTTCTAGGTGGCCCAAAACTCTCTATCCCTAACCAATGTCCTTCATCAAAATCACTACTCCTACATCCAAGATGATTGCTCGAGTATTCCAAGATCTCATCGTAAATACCTCCAAGAAGATCCAAGAAGAAGTATCTAAAAACGCTAAAAAAATAAATATGTAAAGGAATAGGTCAAAATGGCCTTAGCTTTCACAACATCTGGGCTTACTAGCTGAGTGACAAAAATACATTTCGGACCCAGATGTCAGTTTTGGTGAGTATGTGACATAATGTGCCCTAGGTCAAATTCATGTCGTAGTAGCCAACTTTATGAAGTCGCGAGAAATAGATAACATATAGGAAAATGATAATAGTATGTGAGCATGGAATATAGAAATCACAATACACGTCTCCACTATGAAGTGTTATAAAAATGTCATGGCCTCGTTTAGCCTTAGGTTATGGACTTATTTACACTAACAAGTGATCCCTCCTAACAATCAATCAGAATGGATGTAACTCTACCACTGAGTCTTAGTAGTGAATCTATTCTAGGTCCCAACCACTCATGGTCTCAACCAACTTTATCGTTTATAGGGTTCCCCTTGAAATAATTTCATAACTAACCTCAAAATGGATTGACCACCAAAAATCTTCACCAGATCTAAAATGATAGAAATGTCCCAAAATGTGGCGGAAAAGTCTAAATCATTCCTTCCAGGTGCAACTGGTGGGACCAAGGTGCCTATAGGCACCCCAGTCAAGGCTAAAATAGTCATAAGATGACATTTAGTATCCTCTGGGCATGTGGATGTAAGAGGTCAGTAATGAGAAAATAAAGTAAAATAAGATGGCAAAAAGACGTAAGTTAATTAATACTTTCTTCACTTACAGTTACCTTCTGAAATTGGTTGTATGAATTACAAGGATCCAATAATTTCTAAAGTGCATAATCTTCCTGTCTACATTTTCCACCCATTTTAATGCTGGTGAGCATAAAGTTATGATAACAGAAAGTAGATAGAGTCTATGGCACTCTAGCCTAATGTCCATCTGAAGAGTCATATCTAGAAACACATCAAGCCACTAGTGAATAGATAACCCCTTGACCGTGGAATTTCAAGAAGAGTGGAATCTACGTGGAAACTAAAGATGAAAAATATACAAAAAAAAGGGATGAGAGTGAACCTAGGGTAGAAATCCACGTAAAGCTACTCTGCGGTCGTGTTATGTACCTAGCATGGTTAGTAAAGTGTGTGTTGTCTGTGGAGTGTTTGTTGTTGACATTGTTGAGTGTTGTTTTCCCACATTTGACAACTTATTTCTCGGGGCTATAAATGTAGACTAGCAAGGAGAAAATGATCAAGTAGTTCAAATATGTATGTATTTGTAAAAACGTAATGTAAAAGATTGCATTCACGTATGTACCCATTAAAGTACACAACTTGAAAAGCGATAATTAAATGGAACATGTGCACTTGATCCATGTAGAGAAAGAGAATGTAAAAGGATATCCCTATTACTTTATACATTGGTAACACTTCTAGGTGATCTTATGCCACTCTTGGCCTTACAAGAAGTTTATGGAGGCTCAATTTCTATTGTATCCTCCAAGCTCTAACAACTTCCCTTCCATTGTGTGTGAAGAGATCATTTTACTATCCTTACAATTTTTGTGGGTGATTTGATGCCACTAGCCGAATTAGTGTAGAGATCGCACACCTGGTGTAACCTATCAATCCTATAATTGACTTCCCATGAATGTTATGGACACCATATCCTGTAAAAGCCATTATGTATGGGGTTCGTAGACTGTTCTGAACCCACTCACTTCCCATGTAACCCAACAATGTAGGAGGTAAAATCAAATGAACCGAACCGGTCCATACAATGCCACCCTTGTGTTAGTATGAGCAAATCCATACATGATGCCCCCCTCTTTGGGGTCACATATAACATCGTTGATAGGATAAATATAGCCCCAAAAGAGGACCAACCATGCATGTCATCTTATCTACCCATGGAAAGTGACCTCTTTAAGTAAAAACCAATGCACGCAAAAACAATAAGATTCCTAGCCAAAGGCAAGTTAGGGTACAACATAAACTATGCGCTATAGAAAATAGTGTCTAAGCTTAGCAAACAATGTAAAAGCTCCCAAGTCAATTAGTAATATAAAATCTGTAAGAAGACAAAGTGTTAATCCACAAAAATATGTAGGTTGTAAACATGGGACAACAATCATGATGTCTAAAGACATACATAAGGCCATCATGGCCGTCAAAAAAATAAGTGTGCACCCCAAACAAAGGTGCAAGGCTCGTAATAGGAGGACAATAGAAAAAACAAGTATGAAAGAAAATATGCATAATAAACAAGTTGGACATGAAAGCATCCTTGCATAAAAAATGTTGTACATGAAGCACTCGTTAGCATGTTAGAAATATAACTAGTATTCAAGAAGCTAATATATAACAAAGTAATGTAAAGTGCTAAGAAGAAAAATACACAAACAATAGCACCTGTAATAGAGACGAATGTGGATGCCTTCAACGACCAGTGTAGGAAGGGTAGAAGGAGATCATTCATTGTGTACATGTAAGAGACATCTATCTGTAATCACAAGTAGAAAATCATACATTGTGAACATGCATGACGTGGATGTTATAGATAAATGACATACATGTAAGTTCGAACTAGCATGTGTAATAAAGTGAACATGAACAATCGTAAGTAAGCAAGAGTAAAAGATAACCATAATATGAAAGTATGTCATGGATGGATGAAATGGAATGCTAAAATGGACATGATAGCACCCACATGCCCCTGCTAGTGAGATGGAAATGTATGCAGTGAGGTTCATGTATGATTTCCCCCTAAGATAATGTGCTAGTAATGAACCAGTAAATGAGAGTGCCTCAATGAAACATTAGTCACCTGCAGTGTGTATTGAAGGTAGATGCATTCCAGTGATCCACTGTGTGTGTACTGGTAAGAGGTAGATGCGACCAATAAATCCATGCTACGTGCATGAACCTTATAGTGTAAAGTTTTCATATCACAAAACTATGAGTGCCATAAGTGAATGATTTAACCTAAGTGTATATCAATATAAGATGAATGACATGACAAAGTATTTATCCCTAACCATGTGATATCACAACGAGATGCACAAAGAGGGAAAAGTGATAAGAAAACTAAGGATGTATACCACTAGCCAAGATATGTAGTATGTTTTGGAGTGTACCATTGAGTAGAATGCAAAGCGAGTGTGGCACTAGGATCTAGAGATGTTAACCATGATGAAAGGTGGAATGTGAATAAACGTATGAATGAGATGTAAGGTTCGTTTTATTTGTAATGCCTCCTTAGAAGTCAAGAATGAACCATAGAATAAGAGTGCTTCATTGTAGAAATGGTGTCATAAGGTAGTGAGTGCTATGAAATATATGAATACAATGCAATATGTGTGAACATAAGAGAGTGAGTGATGTGTGGTGAGGTATCATATTCAAATTTATGATCTCATGCAATCGATGTAATGTAGGATGTGGAAGATAGTGAATGCAAGATGTTATGTATGATGAAGAATGACAAGTGTAAGATGCACGATGTGAACTAGAGTGTAATTTTTCGTATGAATGCAACCGAGTGTGAAATGTGTTGTGTATATAATGTGAGGATCATGAATGTATTATGCCCTAAATAGACAAGTGTGAACCGTAGCACGAGTAGGCATCATGAGTGGTAATGATGATACTAGACTCGTATGTATATGAAAATGTAGTATAGGATGCATAAAGAATACTATGATGCGAAGGATGATACATGAGTGTAAAAATGTGAGATTGGTATGACAGATGTTATGAATAATGCAGATATGTAAGTATAAGTAGCCCCCAGGATTGTATGATACATGTAGAGCTACGATGATGTATGCATAATGACGATATATTGTGGAGGTGATGGAGTGAAATTGTATCATAATGCACAAGCATACTATCATCACAATGGTGAGTAGGATGAGGACTAAATACAAGGTAGAATAGAGGAATTGGTGTAAAGAGGCATAATGTATCGAATAGGTAAAGTGTCTTGGGCTTCATGTAAGTGGTAAGCATGTTTGGTAATGTTGTAGAAGAATGTGAGTGGAAGCGGTGTCAAATTGAGTGTGTCATCGGGCAGTTTCTTAGGGCTAACAATGTAGGATGAGTATAGACTTAATAAGAGGAAATTGATGGAGGAAAATGACAAAGGTGAGGTGATTTATTAGATGTTGATTTGGTTGTGTAGGTACCACTTGTATCTGAAGCACGATTAGAATCTAAGTATCCAGTGAATGACACGATGCTCATTACACATGATAATGAATTACAAGGTCTGCCAGGCGACCCAATGTAGATGATAGCAATTGGATATGATTACATGATAGGATCTATGATGATGTGAAAATGCGGTATGAAATGCAGATGCATAATGCTTAAGGTGTGCCAATGTAGTCGCTTAAGAGCATAATAGTTATAGTGCAAGAATAAGTCCATTAATTCTGATGATAAAATTTGAAATGTGTATGACCTTGACATTGTGACCAGCCGATAAGCTATGCCCCCCAATTACGTGTGTGAGTAGATCATGTGAAGTCATCAAGAAGATCGTCGTCCTCTGGGTCAAATTCATATGCATAAGCATTGGCGACCTGATAAACAATAGTTTCAAGCTGATCATGCAATGAACCATTGAGTTGTAAGTTGTACATGACCATAGAATACTCCTCATCGGTGAATGGAGGAAGTGGGCAGCCGTATGTATACCAACGAGTGAGATTCTGTGAATACCCAAGAAAAGAACTATTGGAAATAAAAATGTGATCAAATGGCATAGGAAATGAAATGTCTATATGACTAGGATCTAATGTTCCCCCAATATAAGTAGGCCAAGATTCCCCTAATGTAAGTGGAGAAGAATGAGGGGTATGTGATAAGTAGACTGTAAGATGAAATACACACAAACCATAAACAATAGTAATATTGATAAAGCCATAGTAGAGGAAAATGAGGATCCTAAGGGAGAAGGCAATTGAGTTCACCGAAATGATTAACTAAAAAATTGGTGTAGATACTAGTTGATCTAAGCTACAAACAATTGTAAACAAAGAAAATATATGTTGTAAATGAATGTAAAGATGAACCAAACACTAATAAAAACCCTGATGTGTGAGAGAGAAGAGGAAAAAAACTCAGCTGAATATAATATGCTCACGGGATTGTGTCATAGAGGTGACTAGAGAATTTGGAAGCAAGAACAACTATACAGGAGCTCCGAAAAGGATGGATTTGGAGTATCTAGCTGGATTGGAGCACCTGTAGAGGGGTTGGGGAACTTATGGGTGATATTGTCTGAAAATGGGTGCCCTGGTCTATGTAAAATCTCTTAAACTGATATTCACATTCAACAAATAGTTTGAAACACTCATTATGTGTCACATCAAATTTTTTACTTTGTATTGTATGTCACCAATAATCGAAGATGAATAGAAATACCTGCAAAACCCTAAACAAACATCAAGCCCTGAAGAAAGGAAAATGCAAATGAATGGGTCGGACTAACCTTACCTGCCACAATGGTGGGCTTACTAACTAAGCGTTGTACTACATTTTAGATCCAAATGTAATATTGGTGAGTGTGTGTATAATGTTCCCTAGGTGCTCTTGTGTCAATCGTACTTTGTTAAGTAGCGAGCAATAACTAAATGTAAAAAAAGTAATAACATTTTCGCATGGAATAGAATAGAATCCCTCCCCCTATAAAGTGTGATGTAGATGTCTTGGCCTTGTGTCTTGATGATGGAGCTATGTGGATGCAAGTGATATCTAATGCAATAGATGGATGATAGTAATGACTAGTGTTAGGTCCCTCATTATGGTCTCATAACTTTATATTTATAGGGTTCTCTTGATCTAATTTTATAATTAACCCCAAAATGGCTGAACACCAAAAAGATGAAAGGAGAAAACAACTAGAAAGAGCCCAAAAAGTGGTAGGAAAGTTCAAGAAGGATCAAGGTGACCATGGTTGGACCATGACACCCATGGTGGGAACACGATGCCCATAGGTACCCTAGTACTAATATGGTCACCCCATATGAGGCTAAAATAACGAGAAATGATTGAAACAGTCTAGGCATATAGATGAAAAAGGTTGGGAATGATGAAATAAAATAAAAAATAAGATGGCCAAAAGAAGGGGGTTAATTATACTTTCTTCACTCAAGAACCTGTTATCCAAAATAATCCCCTTGCTTATTTTGACTAACTTTCTTTCATTCCTTCCTTCCTTGTGTCTCAGTCAAATTTTTCATTATTCAAGCACTCAAAATTATCTGGAAATGGCTTCATCAGATAGAGAATTTTCTCACCTTTCCAGAAAGGTAAAATTTTCCTTTTAACTCCTTGTATTTTACAAGTTATGGCTCGACAAAGTTTTTGAGGGAAATTTTCCCTAGGAAGGTCCACAACCAATCAGAAAGTGCTAAGTGGTGGCGAAATGGTAGGACTTTACGAAGAGCAACAGTCAGGGGACAAGAAGTCCCTCCTCTTTAATGGGAGAGGTTCCCTTATTCAGAAACGAACCTATTTACAAATATACAAAACATGATTTTCTGGTTGAACTTGGATATTACGAAAGTGTTTTCTATAAAGATCATCAATTACAAAAGGACTGAGGAATGAGAATACGAGAATGAGCAGAAAGGTAACACTCAGAATTATAGATAACAGAGTAATTCTTTATGTATGCGAAGTTACAGTGAATTGAAACAAGATCATTTGTATCATATAAATAAGATGGAATTTAAAGACACAAAGTTCTGTAAATAACATCTGCCAGAACACAAAGTTTCTTGACATAACACAGACAAATGATCTTCACAAAATTAAATGAAAGCTTGGGGATAAAAGAGATCAGATAGACAAAGAATGAAAAGCCCTTCTGTATTGATTTCTTTATGATCTATTTACACTTTCAGAAAATAAGCCAAGTTCTTCCTCCTTTCAAAATGGCGTGGAGAGGCCATTATATAGCTTACAAATCAGTTACTCTTTGTAACTACTTCTTTTAACTAAAGATTAGTTAAGGATTGCCAATCGCAATACCTCAACTTATTACAATGAATTCGAGAAAAAGAATTAGAAAAGAAGAGAAGAATAAGGAGAAGAAGACATGTGGTTATGAATGGGAGGGACCCACTGACTTCAAAATTCGCTGCCTGAATCTCTTCAATGCCTCGGCTATGTCTCTGCCACGAGGGACTGACGTGTTGGCTGTAGACTGAGCCCAAAATCCAAGGCACTTCTCCATTTCCTTATCAAACTCGACATGAGTATGATAGTCTTTATTTGCTTCTTCAATGGCAGATTGAAGAGAGCAGATCTCCTTCATTTTCTCTTTGGAGATGGAGCTTTCCTTGAATAGATTATCTTTGACAAAAGCTCTGAATTGAGCTTTGATTTCTTGCAGGGAAAGAGGCACACCAGAAGTTTCATCCTGAAGATGACAATGTATATCTTTGAAAGCAGATACAACCAGTGTCTTGAAAGCCTCACCCTTCTGCCAGCTATTCTTCAGCTCTCCCAAAGCCTCCTCCAAGACTTTGATCTTCCACTCCACGCTGTAAACCCAGGACTTTGACAGATTATCCTTTGCATCATCAAAAACCTTATTCGCCAATAAAATGTTCTCATCTGTCTGTCCCATGAGACGGAGGTCTACTATGCAACTACTCCAGAGTTTGAGCTCTTTATCTATGATCCCAATAGTGGAGGAGAGCTTCTGTTGCAAATTGTTCACCTTTTCATGGAGTTTGAAAGCTTCATCGATGAAGTTCAATCCTGCAACAAGCATATCTTCCACCATGGCCTCCATAGCTCTGCCATAGACAGAATACTTGTGCATGTCTTTGATACTCTGTACTTCATCTTGGCTCAAAATTACAGGTGGCGGAAGGGTAGTCAATGGGGTAGGGTCCAAAACTTTGTCCTTAGACAAAAGAGATTTGATAAAACCTGTGAGAATCTGGGCTTGTTCCTCCAACTGTTCAATAGTTTGCTGCCCTTTCTCTACCCTCCCAATGACTCTTGTGACCGTTTCCTGGAGGTTGTGGATCGCACCTTCAGGAGTAGACTCTCCCAATGGAATCCTTGAGAGTTCTAGGTCAGAAACCTGTAAGTCCTGCTCTGATTTATCTACTGTAGGCTTAGCAATCTCCAGGAATTGCTGACCCTGAGCATCAGACACTATCCTGGAGGTGATTCTGGCTTTCTTGGCACGAGAAGGAGTAGTGCCTAACAAGGCTGCCACAGCATCAAAATTTGGCCCTGAGCTCCGAGAGGAAGATTTCCTCTTCCTACTGTCAACAAAAGGTTGCACCCATGCAAAAGAGGAAGAGGAAGCAGCAGGAGGGGCAAGAGGACCAAGAGACAGAGAGCTCATGACGCTCAAGGTTTGCACAGCTGTTGTCTCAAGTTGAGATGTGAGTGGGGCGCTTGAGACAATTGCTGCAGAGGAATCAATAGCACTTGGAAGTTCAGTGCTCTGGACTTCCTTATCTTTATCCGTTGGAGCTTCAGGAGCATTTGTAGGGGCTGGCACTTCACTCTCTTCACTTTCACTGAGAACAATGATGTTCTCTGGTCCCAAAGGCACTTCTACCTGCTTTCTTTGAGGATCTTTTTCCACAGGCTCCTTCTTAACCTCTTTGAATTTCTTCTGGTATACTTGAGTGGATGAAGAAGGAGTGGAAGCTGCAGGTCCTTGCGTTGATGAGGCAGGAGGGGTTTGCACAGGTGTGTCTGATATGGGAGTCGATGCTTCCCTCCTTGGTGTTGAAACATCCTTAGAGGAGGATTCTCCTGAGTGCCTTCTAAGCTCTCGAACTTTCCTATCAAACCAGACCTTAGTCCTGACTAAGACTGGAGCTAGGATCTCAGCCAGATCATCTTTCTCTTTCTTGTTCCAATCCAAGTCCTCCAAGGGAGTGTGCTTAACCACATTGTCATACTCATATGAGTATAGATCAGAGTTGTCATCCTGGAGTCCTTCAGGAACTTGGTACAAGCCGAGTTCTTGGATCAATTGCAGAGAGAACCTGCCATAGTGCCTCCTTCTAGCCTCAAAATCATCTGCACAGTCAGCCCAATAGTCTTCTGTATCTGCCCTATGATGATAGATTATCTTGATGTTCTGTTCAATGAACTTCTTCAAGTCGAAGCAAGTTCTTGGCTTGAAGAAATGAACAGTGATGGGAACCAGGGCTCTTTCTATATTCTGTGCGTCCAGGGCTGTTTTACAAGTGTAATTTCCCAAAGAGATGGGAAAGTGCAAACCAGTAATCTTCTTGTCTCTGCAGGTTCTGTGCAATTTGTCTAACTGCCTGCATACTTCTATCAAAGCCATCTTATCACTGCAGAACATGGGAAGCCTCAGAGGGGTGCTCTCATAGCCAGCAAGCCTGATATAGGAGAATTTTCTGAATTGGATAAAATAGGCACCGTAGTGTGATATCAGGTTCATGGCTTCATCAGAAAACCTTCTAGCAGTGTCACCCTCAAGAAGCCTGACCACGTACATGGTGAAAGCATCATTTACCCTTCTGAAATTGTGATTGCTGGTCTCTAGGGTGAACTGCGGGCAGTAGGCATATACAGGATCATCCTTGTGGGCATCAATGTAAGAAAAACCAAACCATTGCCTTGATGCCGCCAGAGTATACATCAGGTACGAAGTCATGTAGAACTTCTTCGTTTGCTGTACATTGGACAGCTGCTCCGCCAAGTTCATGCTGATGATTTCCGCCCAGTTGATATTTTGAGTTCCCTCGCACACCATGCTGATGAGCGGGCACATCCAGAAATGGAATTCGTTAGTAGAGGGTAAGCCCATAACCCGAGCCAGTAGGATTATAAAATCTGACAATTCTTCATTGAAATCAGCCCGGAAAAGAGTCTTGGATAGACGAGATGCTCCCTTCTTAGGGTTCTTTAGCCAGGACTTCGCCACCCGCGCCTTGTATTTGTCGCTGTCTTGATTGAACAGGGCCTGTGCTTGATTCTGGGAAACAACTATGGCATTATCCATTTCTGGAATCCTCAGTGCAGTGCTAATGGCGGCAGCGTCCAGTTTGGCGATGAGTTCCCCGTGTACGTTGGTCAATTCACTCGAATCAGGGTCGAAGTGAGCTCCGCATGAAAGCACTGTATCAGCACATTGCACCGAGATTGGGAAACCTCCAGCGAAAGCCAAACCGCTGTCGTGAATCATCTGTGCCATTGGTGTAGGGTTTGCATCTGCCATCCTTGCCCAAAAATCACCAAAGTCAAGATGACGAGCTTCACTGTCCCCAATATTGGGAACGGCAGACTCTAGTGGCGAGATTTGTTCCTGTCCCTGAAATTTGATCTTCATATTGATAGTAATTCGGAGGGCAGAGCCGCAAACTAGACTCGGGAAGGAATTACAGAGGGAAGGGATACACGCGCAGGAATTTAGATTGCAAGGGTTCGAGCAAAGGATAGCATGGAAGCAGTGTGAAAAATGCATAGGGGGTTCGCTCGTTATATAGCCGATTAGGAGAGAGAAAGATAATGAATGCGCATTTAATACATACCTACCAATTTGAATAAGCAAGATATTCGGGTAGAGCGGGAAAAATAAGCACGAATGGCACTTGGTTCATTTGGGACATGTGGGACGCGAATGCGCGAAACACGCGGCTCGGCCGATTCGGGCGAAGCGGGGAAAAGACGCACAAATGCCTTTTGGGACATGCGGGACAAAAGTGCTTTTGGGACATGCGGGAAAGTGCGCGAAGTACGCGACTCGGCCGGATCGGACGAAAATGTGACAACGGGTCCGGTGAACTTGGGACATTTGGGACAAGCAAATGCGAAGTACGCGGTTCGGGCGATTCGGCCGAAAATGGAACAACTTGCCCAATTGAACTTGGGACATTTGGGACAAGAAGTTCCGACGGGCCTGAAAAAGACAAACTTCGGGGAAACCGGCCGATCGGGGAACAGAGGGCCCAATTGAACTTGGGACACGCGGGACAAAAATGTCCGACAGGCCCGAAAAACACACAAAATGACCCAAAAACGTAGATTTTCTCAATTTCTCGACTTTTAACATTGAGTACAACAGAGAAGACACTTAAACTCAAATTTGAATTTTCACTTTCTTAAGAGTAGGGGAATTTTTAGTGGACAACACCCGCCAAGGAGGAAATGAAAATTTTGATTTAAACCCCGCACCTGAATAGGAATGTGCCACGTGTCCTGTTCTTGGCAGAGGTCAGGGGTGTGTAGGGGGAATTTGATAATTTTGCCAAAGTGTTGTAAATGGCACAAAGGAAAATTTGTCTGTGCGGGCCCGTAGAAGAAAGAAAATTGATTCAGGCCCCTGCCAAATCAGAGTGTGCCACATGGCAGCGGGGCGGGGGGGGGGTGTGAATCGATTTTGGAATTTTTTCCAAAGTTTAAAAAAGTGTAGAATGGTCATTTGAACCCATGGACCAATGGAAAGATGCCACGTGGTAGTGGAGTGGCGGGGCACAGAGTTTTTTGGGGAATTTTTCCCAAATCCAAAAAAGGGGAAAATTTTAAGGTTTCGGCCCACCGACCCATTTTTTGCCCCTGTTTTTCCCTAAATCTTCAAAGGGTCATATCTTTCGATCCAGAGCTTGGTTTTTCCCAATTTTGGTGTCATTGGAAAGATATTGAAGTCCTCTACATGATGGAATCTTCAATTTTGTTTTTTGGTGGATTTTAATGAGAGAAAAATGAGAAGAACTCCTTTGGCATGGGGAAAAGAGTAGAACCAACATTCAACCACCATTTTTAATGCAGTATGGCTTCCATTCTTCTCCAGCATGGTGGAAAATCTTGGGGAATGAAATTTTAAGGGTACCCATGCTATTTTAATGAATTTAGTCAGTGGTTGAATCATTCATTTCATTTTTTTTCCCTCGTTTCTCCTTCATGAACTCAGGTTTTCATTGTTAAAAGCTAAATTTGGCTCATTTGTAAAGGGTTGGACATTTTTTATGATCTGCAGGCTCCCTCCTTCACCCTGGCAAGTGGAATTATGGAATATCAGATCTTTTTTAGGACTGTAACATGTTTTTACCTCCTTTTTGTTGTAATGCACTGTATTCAAAATGGAAATGACAATGCAAGCTTTGTGAATGAATTTTCAATCCTTTCTTGTGTTGTTTGCTTCATTCTAATCCTTCATTACATTTTTAGCAATTCGTGCATGATGTGTGTTGCATTTTTATAATCTATGTCAATTTGTAGAACTATATGTCCATCACTCCTTTGGTGTATCACCTTGTTAGTTTAGTTTTATTTTTTTTTTCTCTCTTCTATCCTTGTCTCCTTCACAAAATTAGAGTAGAATTTTGAGTTGAACCTCTACCAATTTCATGCATACATCTGATCATAGGAGTAGAGGAACTAGCCTTTAATCTGGAGAGTTTTTTCCCATTTTTACAAGTCCCACACTTGGGGAAAAGATTCCATGTTGTGAAATCACACTAGATGCCCATTATCAAACTAGAAATATGAGAAAACATCCAGGGGTGTTGTGAATTTTCACTAACACTTTTGGCACACGTTTAGTGGGACCTTAGAGGTCTTCATCTTCATTACAAAAAAGTTGATGTGCATTTGTTGGGAGTTTCTTGCTTAAAATAGCCCTGATTTGCACATCTGGCTAGTCCAAAGAGATAAATCAACTGGTTTCAGTTGTCCAAGTCTAAAGATTCATGAGAAGGATCCAAAGAAGGTTAAGAGACTAGGAGAAGAGGGATTTTTTTGAGTACCTCTGTAGTTATCCCTAGGAAGAAGAGAGAGAGAGAAGATTAATAATTCAAAGGTCTCCATCTCCACCAAATAGAACTCTATCAACTCCTCCACCTGGTATACCTTTCACGCAATCAACAAGGGTTCTTAGACCAATCAGAATGGCACAACACAACCCTTATGTCAAATTCACCGGCAGCAGCCTACTTGCCCTCAATGCACAAAATCCTAATTCCTAATTACAGCATTGAAGAACATCTCATACTTTACTGGGGAAAATCAGACCACTCCTGGTGATCATTTCAAATACATTACTAATGTTTGTGCAATCCATGAGTTTGTTAAGATGCAAATTGTTGTCAAATTGTTGGCATCATCATTCAAATGGAAATCCTTGCAATGGTTCAGGAGCCTTGGGGAAGGCTGTATCCAAAATTGGAACAGTGTGTGCATAGCTATCCATGAGAAGTTTGGATAAAATGGAGATAATTTGTCTCTATTGAAACAACTAACAACTATTAAGAGAGCTCCCAAGGAGCAGCTATCAGACTTCAACTTCAGATTTCAAAGGACCTGGGATAGAATCCCAGTGACAGTAAGGCCAACAGCTAAAGGTTCTTTCTTATACTATCTCAAAGCTTTAAATTCTGATATTTCTATGTTAATCCAATCCATGGGAGGTGCAAATATACCTGCAGCTTATAGCATTGCCATTAGGGCTGAGAATTGTTTGATCTAAGCTGGTAAACTGGCGCCTAGGCCTCCCATGCCCTTATATCCAAACTTGGAAATCCCAAGCACTAGTCAAGCACCTACTTTAGCTCCTATTCCCACTCCTAGAAATCAAAGTTCAAATGAAACTTCTAATTCATCCTCTAGTGCTTCAAATGAATTCCAGGAAGTCATGAAACAACTACAAAATTTAGGAAATGAGCTGGTTACACTCAAGAGGTAGCAAGCCCAAAGTTTTAGACCTTCTTATCAGTCTCAAACTTAGCCTAATAGGCAACCATATCAACCTAATAGGCCACCCAATCTAGCTGTAAATCAAAATCAAGTAAGGCCTCCTGCCAATAGACCATTTCAGCCCTATAACCCCAATGTTGCATCTACCTCTAAAGCCTTAGTGCCAGTGCAAAATAATATAGCTCAAGAGTATGATTGGTGTTTCCCATGCAATGAACCCCACAACCAGTCTATGTGCTTCAATGGTGCTTTGAACCAAGATTTGATGGTGACAACAAATAGCATAGAGAGTGAGGTGAGTCAAGAAACAAACCAACAACAAGGAACATCTCAGCAAAATACAACTCCAAATGAGACTACACTTGTGAACTGGTAGGCTGAAGATTTTTGTGGTATGAATCAAACAATTTCTCAAAATGTAGTAGCTAACACATGGTCAAAGAAGAGGAATATTGGTGAAGGGAATTCATTAGCTCCAGGTGATCCACAACCTTCCATCACTCCACAAAGTGTTGGCAAGCAAAATGTAGTTCCAAATGTGCAAGGACAACCCAAGCCACCTTCTAGACCAGCTCAAATGCCAGTTGTTGCAGCCCATGTACAAGAAAAGAATGTGCAGGCTAAGGGGCAGAAAAGAGATGTTTCATCCCCATTTAACATCATTGAACAAATGAAGAAGAAAAATGTGAATATATCTATGTGGGAATCACTATCCATCCTAGGCCAAAGGGATCTACTACAAGCTGCCATGAAGAATTGGTCAACTTCAAATCAGCAAGCTCATATGCAAGAGAAGGTACTCACAAATGCTACTCAACCTAAGGGGAAGCTTGGAGGACAACAAGGTAAAGTTTTGAAGCCCCCTCCATTCTATGTTTCATTGATCATTGGGGATAAACTAGTACACAATTGTATGATTGATTCTGGGGCAAGTAGTTCTATGATGCCCAAGAAAATAGCTGATCAGTTGGGCCTCCAATATGAATTCATATCCAAAGGGGTGGTGCAACTAGATGGGACAGAAATAACAATAGTGGGGTAATTAAATATTTGAGCCTCACTTTGCATGCATGCCCCAATGTCACTGTTTTGCAAGATGTGTCAGTGATAGATTTACCACCACTTTTTTCCCTATGTTTGTCAAGGGATTTCACAGCTAGAATTGGAGGCTATTTATCTGTTGATTGGTCACACATGTTGTTTCAGACCAGATATGGAACTAAGGCCACAATCAGGTCTGAACCTATTGCAAACTTTCACATTGAGCCTCATACTCCAAGCCCAATCAATGCCAACTTGTTCAACATTTGATCAAGAGGATTATCCAAGCACAGATGAAGCTAACACCAAAGTTGGAAGCATCCCAGATTTGAATCTTGATGAATGGGAAAGCAAGGTACATGCTTTTGATCCCTACAAGGAAATAGAGGAATCTGAACTAGGAGTTTATTGCATGCATGAAGAAAATCAACCTATTCCTAGCATCACCAAGCCAGACCATAAAGATGACAATGAGGTATGGCAGTTATTCTTTGATGGATCAAGAAGTAGACAAGGTGCAGGGGGAGCTATGCTTGTTTCACCTCAAGGCATTAAGTATTATTCAGCTTTTAGATTTCAGTTTGCATGTTCTAACAACACTACTGAATATGAAGCTTTG
This sequence comes from Taxus chinensis, assembly GCA_019776745.2. Taxonomy (NCBI): domain Eukaryota; kingdom Viridiplantae; phylum Streptophyta; class Pinopsida; order Cupressales; family Taxaceae; genus Taxus; species Taxus chinensis. Next base: position 234,329 of record JAHRHJ020003151.1, read on the forward strand.
ATACAAGGATTGCATTGGTCAAGAAAGAGAGGTATCAAAAACTTACAAGTCTTTGGTGATAGTGAGCTGATTGTTAATCAAGTTAAAGGACAACATGCTACCAAAAATGACCTGCTCAAGTGTTATAAGAATAGGGTGTGGGACCTCATTGAGGATTTTGAAGGCTTTGGCATCAACTCCATCCCTAGGAAAGAAAACCAAGCTGCTGATAGGCTTGCAGTAGTTGGAGCAGCCTTTGATGTTGTGGAGAGTATCAAGGAAGATAAAGTGTAGCCAAAAATTCATGTGATTGTAAGGCCATCAGTGCCAGACAATAATGTAAGTTGGCAAGTGTTTGAAAGTGACCAACAAATCATCAATTTCTTACAAGAAGAAGCTAAGTTCTTAGCCAAAAATCAGGAAAAGTTAGAACAGCAGTATGGTGATCAAGTGGTACAGTTGAGAACCAACAAACTACCAAAAGGACTTGTCACTTTGGAGTCCATCTTTAATCCTAATGATCAATTTAGGAAGGAGAAAGCAAACATCCAAGTCAAGGGAGAAGATTCAGTGCCCATCTTGGTGGGAGAAGGAAAATCACTTCAAATTGGTAAAGTGGCAACCAAGCAAGAAAGGTATGAGTTCATGAAACTTTTCCAAGAGTTCTCAAGATATATTTTCTTGGAGCTATGAAGACTTGAGAGGTTTCAATCCCAAGCTAGCTCAACACACAATTGAATTAGATCCAAGTGCTAAACCCATCAGGAAAAAACAAAGACTGGTCAATCCACACATGGAGCCTCTCATGAAGAAGGAATTGAATAAGTTAATAGAGGAAAGTATCATATTTCCCATCAAGCATTCAAGCTAGGTTGCAAACTTGGTTCCAGTTAGAAAGAAGAGTGGAGAAATCAGATTGTGTGTAGACTTTAGAGATTTGAATAGAGCATCCCTCAAGGATCATTACCCACTTCCTTCTATGGAGCAGATTTTGCAAGTTGTTGCTGGCTCTGAGAGGTTTTCATTGCTAGATGGTTATTCAGGGTATAATCAGATCATGGTAAAGGAGGATGATCAGTTCAAAATAGCCTTCACCACCAAATGGGGAACCTATGCATATAGGAAAATGCCATTTGGGTTATCTAACGCTAGAGCTACCTTCCAAAGGGAAATGGATATGGCGTTCAAGGGATTGATCAACAAAATAGTGTTGATATACCTAGATGATATTACTGTATTTTCTAAAAGTGTAGCAGATCATCTCTTTCATTTGAGACAAGTGTTCCAAAGATGTAGAAGATTTGGGGTATCCTTGAATCCCAAAAAATGTATTTTCCTAGCTCATGAAGGAAAGCTCCTAGGCCACATTGTTTCCAAAGAGGGATTAGCAATTGATCCAGAGAGGGTTGAAGAAATAAAAGCACTGCCATTACCAAGTCACAAGAAGGCCCTTCAAAGTTTCTTGGGAAGAATCAATTTTGTTCGAAGGTTTGTTCTAGACTTTGCAGCCCTTGTCAAGCCAATAACTATGATGTTGAAGAAAAGTATGGATTTCAAATGGATAGCTGAAGGTAAGGAAAGTTTTGAGGCAATCAAAGAGGCTATCTCACAAGCTCCAACTCTCATTAACCCATATTTCTCTAAGGATTTTATCCTTTATGCATTTGGAGGTGATGATACAATTTCTGCAATTTTAGTACAACAGAACAAAGAAAATGTAGAGCAGCCAATTTCCTTCTTTAGCCAAATCTTGGAGGACTATGAGGTGAGGTATTCCTTCATTGAGAAGCATGTTCTTACAGTGATTAGGAGCTTGAAGAAATTTAAGCATCTAGTTTCAAACAACAAGGTTCAACTATTGGTTTCTCATGTGGGAGTTAAGGACTTCCTCCTCAACAAAGACCTAAATGAAAAATGTGCAGGGTGGATTACTCGTGTCATGGAGTATGACATTGAGATCAAAGTCACCAAGCTGGTTTGAGGAAAGGGATTGTGTGAGCAGCTGGTCTTGAGAAAATCAATGGAAGCAAGCAATGGGAAGGATGTTGTTTTGGCATTGCAAGACAACCAAGAACAAAGAGGTGTTCAAGAAGAGAATGGTGGTATGCTCACTCCTTGCTGGACCCAAGACATAATGCACTTCTTACAAATAGGCCTATGCCCTCCAGAGATGAAAAAAACCAAGAGAAGACACTTCAGATTGTAGGCTATCCCATATGCACTTGTTGATGGTGTCTTGTTCAAAAAGGATATAAATGGAGTGTTGCTGAGATGCATTGGGACAAATCAAATTAAGAGAATGTTAGAAGAGTTCCATGGTGGATCAGCTGGGGGTCATTTTTCTCCAAGAGTGACAGCCCTCAAGATTATGAAGGCTGGCTATTATTGGCCCAAGGTGTTTAGTGATTGTTATGCATGGATCAAGAGGTGCAAAAATTGTGCATTCTTCACAGGCAAGGAAAGATTAGCAGCCCTTCCATTGCACCCAATTTCAGTTGACCAGCCATTCATGCAATGGGGTTTGGACTTCATTGGATTCATTAACCCAAACTCAAGCCAAGGACACAAGTGGATTCTAATAGCAATAGACTACTTCACCAAATGGACTGAGGCGGTGGCACTCAAAGAGGCAAATGAATCTAGCATTCTAGACTTCTATGAGGGGATAGTAACCAGATTTGGTATACCTGCCACTATAATATCAGATAATGCATTGGCATTCATAGGATCAAAGGTAACTGAATGGGCTATTAAGAATGGGATTTATCTGAGCACTTCATCAAATTATTACCCTCAAGGTAATGGCCAAGCTGAGTCTACCAACAAGAACCTATTAAGGATCATCAAGAGGACTCTTGATGAAAATCAGAGGACTTGGCACACTAAACTTAAATCAGCCTTATGGGCTGATAGGATAACTCCCAAGAGATCCACAGGTAACTCTCCATTCAGACTTGTTTATGGAAGAGAGGTAATTTTGCCTATGTCACTTGAGTTGCCAACGTTGGAACTCATGAAGCAATTGGAATTGTTGGAGTTTGAACCCATGGAGGTTAGATATGCAAAATTGATGGAACTCCAAGAAATCAGAGAGCATGCAGCCCAAACAATGGAGAAGGACCAAGCCTTGATTAAGAGAACCTTTGATAGGAAAGCTAAGGCTAGAACCTTCCAAGTTGGAGATTTAGTGTTGAAATGGGATGCAAGACCGAGAAAAGCCAGGAAGGCATTCAAAGTTTGATGCCATTTGGAGTGGCCCCTACATGGTCACAAAATGTAAGAACAACAATGCCTTCCAATTGTCTACATTGGATGGTGAAGAACTGCAGATTCCAGTTAATGGAATCCATCTAAAGCATTGCTACTAGAAGGGAAACTCCTCACCTTGTACATATTAGCTTAGATTTTCATTCCTCCAAGTGCTTGTGCACATTTTTTTGTTGTAGCTTAGTTTTACATTTCCCTAAGTGCTTTGGCACAAGCTTTGTTGTCCCAAGGATGCATCTTTGCAGGCCATGTTCCAGATCAAGTGATGTTCTACTCTCACAATCTTCTTTCTAGAAATTTTCTAATGAGTTGAGAGTGCCAAGAAGTTAAGTTGATGACTCTATGCCCAATGGATTGCTTCAGGTAGTGGGTCATTCATCCAGCAGGTAGATGACCCCTCTGAGTCACCAAAATTGTTATCCAAAATAAGCCCCTTGCTTATTTTTGGCTAACTTTCTTTCATTCCTTCCTTCCTTGTGCCTCAGTCAAATTTTTCCACTTTTTAGGCACTCAAAATTATCTGGAAATGGCTTCATCAGATAGAGAATTTTCTCACCTTTCCAGAAAGGTAAATTTTTCCTTCTAACTCCTTGTATTTTGCAAGTTATGGCTCGACGGAGTTTTTGAGGGAAATTTTCCCTGGGAAGGCCCGCAACCAATAGGAATGTGCCACATGTGGTGGTGGAATGGCGGGTCAGCAGAGGTAAGTTGAAAATTTTCCAAAGGAAGTGGTGGGGGTGCACAAAGGAAAAATTTTTTTTTGGGCCCCAAAGGAGAAGGAAAAAAAATGGTTTGAGGCCCGCGAATCCAATGGAGAATGTGCCACATGGCAGCGGAGATCGGACCGGCGGGGGGTAAGTTTAAGAAAAAAGTGGTCAAAAAAAGGGCTCGGCTGGGGAAGGCAGAGAAAAGTTTTTTTGGGCCCCAGAGGAGCACAAAAAAAATTGGGAAAGGCCGCAATGCCAAATCCAAATGTGCCACATGTCCATGGACCGGTGGGACGGTTGGAGGGGTGGGGGAGAATTTTTTGGCTTTTTGCCAAAGTAGTGCAAAGGGGGCACAAAAAGAAAATCTTGGCCCGAAATCCCGCGCAAGGAGGAAAAAAAATTTTACGAAGGGCCCCCATGGACAAATCAGGAGTGATGACACGTGTCCTGTTCTTGGAGGAGGTCGGAGGCACGGAGGAAATTTGACAAATTTTTTTCCAAAGTGTTGTTCAAATGGTGCAAAGGAAAATTTTTCCCACGGGCCTGCAAGGAAGGAAAGAAAATTGATTCAGGCCTGTAGCCAAATCAGGAGGATGACATGTGGCGGTCAGACTGGGGATTAGCAGAGGAATTTTGGAAAATTTTCCAAAATTCAAAAAGCGTAAAATGGTCATTTGAACCCACGGACCAAGGGAAAGTGCCACGTGGCAGTGGAGTGGTGAGGCACGGAGAATTTTTGGGAAATTTTCCCAAATTCAAAAAAGGGGAAAATTTTCAAGTTTTGGCCCGCCGACCCAATTTTTGCCCCAGTTTTGCCCTAAATTTTCAGAGGGGCATATATTTCGAATCAAGAGCTCAGTTTTTTCTCAATTTTGGTGTCATTGGAAATATATTGAAGTCCTCTACATGATGGAATCTTCAAATTTTGTTTTTTGGTGGAGTTTAGTGAGAGAAAAATGAGAAAAATTCCTTTGGCATGGGGACAAGAGTAGAACTGACATTCAACCACCATTTTTAATGCAGTATGGCTTCCATTCTTCTCCAGCATGGTCAAAAATCTTGGGGAATGAAATTTTAAGGGTACCCATGCTATTTTGATGGATTTGGATCAGTGGTTGAATGATTCCTTTCATTTTTCCCATGTTTCTCCTTCCTGAGCTCAGGTTTTCATTGTTAAAAGCCAGATTTGGCTCATTTGTAAAGGGTTGGACATTTTTTATGATCTGCAGGCTCCCTCCTTCACCCTAGCAAGTGAATTTGTGGAATATCAGACCTTTTTTAGGACTGCAACATGTTTTCTACCTCCTTGTTGTTGTAATGCACTGTATTTTAAAAATGGAAATGACAATGCAAGCTCTGTGAATGAATTTTCAATCCTTTCTTGTGTTGTTTTCTCTATCCTGATCCTTCATTACAATTTTAGCAATTTGTGCATGATTTGTGTTGCATTTTTATAATATGTGTCAATCTATAGAAATAGATGTTCACCACTCCTTTGGTGTATCACCTTGTTAGTTTAGTTTTACCTTCTTTTCTCTCTTCTATCCTTGTCTCCTTGGCAGAATTAGAGTAGGATTTTGAGTTAAACCTCTACAAATTTCATGCATACATCTGATCAGAGGAGTAGAGGAACCAACCTTTAATCTGGAGAGTTTTTTCCCATTTTTACAAGTCCCACACTTGGGGAAAAGATTCAATGTTGTGTAATCACACTGGATGCCCATTATCAAACTAGAAATCTGAGAAAACATCCAGGGGTGTTGTGAATTTGCACTAACAAATTGTTGCTCATAAACTATTTAATTATTGGTGTTAATTAGTATTTGCAGGAGTGTAAAATTATAAAAAAGATTAGAAAGAGGGACAAATTCAAATGCATGGTTTTTCCTTGTTGCAACTATGAAATGCAAAGAATAAAAAGGAATTTGAAAGACATCAAATATCAATATCTCAATGATCACAATGGAATCCCTCCATTACATAGGTGTAAGCTAGGTAAATATGCAACCAAGAAGTATCAAAGGAAAACAAAAAAATTAGTGCAAAAAATGGTTGAAAAGTGAAATGTTGACTTGAACTTGAATAATTCTAAATATATGTATAAATCTAGATTAATTGAGTGTTATTGTGAGGAAGAAAAGGTGCAAAACAATTCATCACTTAGAAAATGAGCTAAATATCTACTTTCCAAGCTTATAGAGGTGTATGATAATGTAGAAAAGAGGGGGGAAAGAAGGAAAAAATCCTTTTAACAATGCAATATAAAATGGGTTTGATGAAAACCAATTGTATGAATTTTGAACTAAATGGAAAAAAGGACAAGGTATTTACCATTTTTATTATAATTTAAATTTAAAATTATTTTAATTTTGATCATTCACATTGCTTTGTATGTTGTTTTGAATTAATATAAATTTTCATTTGTGTAGGATATTATCCAAGAAGAAGCCATTAATGTGTATAATGTAAGGAAACAAGATTTTATTGAAAACATTAGAAGCATTATTGGAATAATAAAGTGTCATTTTCCATGCATTAACTTGTTGAAATCTTGTGTAAATATGAGTCTAACAATTTTCATGACTTGAATGCATGAATAGGATTCTAATGGTGTTGATGGGGAAAAATTGATATGAAAAAAGAATGTAAACAAAATTCCAATGGAAAATAAGGTAGGGTTGTAAATTACTAGTGTAAGTTGTGTTTTCTATATGTTTAAGTGTTTCTAACTTAATCATATTGCTAAGTTGGCACTTATACCTACATATTTCATTTACTAATTCATTATTATGTTGATACACTTGAAAAATTGGGTTTTACCGCTTTAGGGTGATGAGGAAGAGAATAATGTCGAAGTATAGACTTCCATTGCATGGGTATAGGACACGCCTATACAAATAAAACCTATTTCCTTTAGAACTATGAAATGTGAGGGAAATGATATGCATGATAAATAAAACATCAACAAATAGGATCATGAGGGGGAAAATATAGTTGATCCAATGATTGAGGTGATTGATTTTCCCAAATTTTTTGAGGTGAAAATTGTTAAACCAAGGAATGAGGTGAAGGACATGGTTGCTTAGGAATTCACAATAGGAGAGGAAGTGTTGGATTGGAGTATGAGGATTAAATTAGAAATTCATGCACATCGATCATGGTTGCACTTCAATGGAGTCATGAGCACTTCACAAAAAAATCAAGAAATTGAATAAAAGTGATAATCCAATAGAGAAAGACAACAGAGTGCCTGGCATGCTCATAAATCTAAAATAAGGGGTACATAAATGAGTCCTATTCAACCTATGACATATTCTCACTAAGTGAGATGACTAACCAATGAGGTGGACAAGACTTCGAATGATGACAAGTATAGTCATATACACCAATACCCCCCTTCATCAAGGCTGAGGTAAAGGTCATGGAAAGTCAAGAACATGAAAGAAAAAATCCCCTAGAAAACTAGGAAAGAATGTGTTAATGGGGCCCGAAAAATAAATCCTGATAAGGTACCCATGTAAAAATAAAAATCTTTCTAGAAAATAAAAATATGAGAAGGGAAATGGATTCCAGATAACTAGGCTTTATAATGTACCCATGTTTAATAAGGATCTCATGTAATGGAGGAAAAAACTCTAGGGAAAAACATCCACTTACAAAAGATAAAAGACTACCCCTAAACAACCTAAGAAATATGCATCAAATGAGTACCCGACAACTAAAGGCCTTATAAGGTACTCATGTATAAATTGTAATCTTCCTACAAGAAGAAGAAGACATAAATAAATATATCCAACCTCCCAAGATGAAGAACCTATCGAATGACTACTTTGTATCAAGTGAAGAAGAAGAATATCCCTAAAGTGAGAAGATGTAGTCCCCATCCAAGGAATGTATTCTCCATATGTGAAGTGGAAGTGCCTACTAATCCATGAAAGGATGGTGAATATGAATTAGTGGTGAATAGAGTGAAGGTGGAATGTCATATAGTTGTATAGAAGAGTTCCTCAATATCCGATGAGTCTTGAATCAAATTACCTACTCCCTGAAAAATCTATGTAGTTGACCGGAAGTAGGTGGATCAAGATGTAAATCCTAAAGATGTGGTAGGTAATAAATGGATAGCGTAGGTGGGTTCCCATTATTATGATAAATCAACAAACCTAGAAGAAAAGTAATCATCATCAGTAAGTGATATCATAAATATCATCAAGTCTATGTGAATCAGATGAATAATATAAAGGATGTAACAAAATGAGAAAAGAGATTAAAGTTGAGTGTGATTATCAAATGTACCAACTGTAATGATATTGCATCATATGTGTATCTCTCCTAACATAAATAAAATATGAGAGTGAACTCAACCCACATGCCCTGGCTAAGGTGAATTAATCGGATACAATATAATGATATTGCTTTAAAGTAAAGGAACATTAAGCACATTGTTTTAAATTTCACAATTCAATTTAACATATCCTCTCCCAAAAATTGGTATAGAAGTGTTGTCACCAAGCCAAATAGAAGACATTTCACATGGACTCTAAATGAAGTAAAACTCTATGTTTGATGAGGTCTCATATGATGAGATTCACTCAAGTCAATGACCGATGAAGGAGTAGGCTTGAGATAATATGGAACTTATATGTTGCTCTTCTTTTTTTAGACTCGTGAGTTGAGGTAAATCTTCTTCTTTAAACATTTTTCTTCATCATGCTTTCCCACTACAGTACCCACATTTGATCTTTTTCTTTAGAATAGAGATTTATAACTAGAAGAGGAAGTGGAAAATTTGTGATTTGGTTATGGATTGGTCCTTTTTATTCTCATGATCCTTGAAAAGTTATGTTTCTTTTCTTTTGAAACAGGTCAATGCCCTGTTCATTACCTAACAATTGAGAACATGGGATATTTTTTAGGGTCTCAGAGTACGCCTAACCTTTAAATTATCTTATCATGTTCTACTAGTAAAATCAACAAAAAACTCACTGAAAGGATGCTAACATAGTCCAAGGATTGCACCAGTACTGTGAACTTTTAGTAGCATTCAAGGTACCAGATGACAAACAGAATAGATCACATACCATGTTTTGACAAGAGATTGGAAAGTGGTGAGATAGTAGAGTCCTGTTGCTCACATGACCAATATGTTGGTTTTGGGATGACAAATGACATGTAGCAATGTCGTGCGATTTGAAAATTATAGCTAGTGAGATGGATCATAATTGTATAAAAAAATACCGACAGTTACAGAGATCACCTGTTTCTATACCACATAAGCAGGTTCTGGTGGTTTATAACTGAAACTAGTGAATGAATGTCCACCTTCAACTATGCTAACAGGTCCCCCTTGATGCATTATTTATTACACTGCCTTATAATATTTACAGATGAGTTGATGATGAAGATGGCTTGAGAGACTCGGGACATCCTGTGTTGTTCTTCTCAAGAAGACTCATGAAGAGGTCAATATTCTTCAAAAAAAAAAATCGTCATCATGCCTACCAATGCAATAACCACATTCGATTTGTTCTTTAGGAGGTTTAGAACTAGAAGAGGAAGTGGAAGAGTTTGATTTGGTGGTGGGTTGGTCCTTTTTGTTCTCATGATCCTTGGACCAACAATAAGAGCATGGGATTTTGTGGATTTTAGAGTACCCATTTTAATTAGATTATCATGTTCCCTAAAAAATAAGCAATAATCTCATCAAATGAGGGCATAGTCCAACTTGCACCAAGTTCCCTTTTTGTAGCATGGAAGGTAGAGACAAAAGCAAAATAGTCAGGACCATGTTTGGAAAGGATAGAAAGTATGAGTTATGAGTCCTTTTTTCCAATTCCACAATTTTTCAATTACAATCTTAGAGATTTGAGTTTGGTGAAAAAGTCCTAGAGAGTTTCAAAATTGTTAGGGCTAAGACTAATCAACTCGTTTTCCAGTTCATGCCCTCTCACAAGGCCGAATTAAGCGTTATGAGCCTCTTAGGCAATACTAGAGGTAACACCTATATAAAAATGAATCTTATAGTAGAAAATTTAATTAACCGTAACCAAATATTGGATTACTTGATATGTTATGCCTCTACCATGTAAGAAAACCTACTAATAAATTTAGTTGTAGCTTCCACTTCCTAAATTCCTCGGCTAATTCTCTAACATGTAGTCTATCATAATCCTCCTTTATTGATATAAGTCCTAACTATTTTTTTCTCAATTTCCATACATATTTACCTTTCTTGATATATCCTCTAAAAATAACTTGCAAGACTTCAAAACAATATAAATTATTAAAATACAAATGTATGAGTTAAATTTAACAACAAAGGCACTTGCCTAAGTTTCAAGACTAGTTAAATAGCATAATCTTAATATATTTATTTAAAATTATTTAAATATTTTCAAAAAAGAGAATCAAATTAGTATGCAAGGGTGGCCACTAACTCTACTAGCATATATAGTTAATAAATTGATCTAGTCTTCATAAAAACTATGATAAAATAAAACAAATTGACACCCCCCTAAATATTGGTGCACTATGCAGTTGCTTAGTCTGTCTAGGCCTTAATCACCATGTGCCCTCTCATTTCATCATGTTTCCCAAAAAAAATTCTAAGGCATCCCAAACTTCCTCAGGTGATTTGGTTGTGTTAATATGAAAGTGTATTTCTAGTGATACAAAAAGACACAAAATCCCAAAATCTTCATCACATTTGTTAAACCACTTTTCTTTCTCTACACCATCTGTTGGTTCAATTTGCAATCTCATAGTTATCTGATAGAGTTTTTTTTTCATAAGGAAATAGATATAACATATTTCCATTCATTGTAGTTAAAAGGAGTAAGCAAGGGAACCAAGTTGAGATCCATAGGAGATAAGAGTTACCAAAGAAGAAAGCAGAAAGAAAGAAACCGCAAAACAAAACACCCCCCTGAATGTGACATTTTATAAGTAGTGTGTTGATTACACCCAAGTGTCCATGCGACGTGAGACAATTGGTCACTCACATTGTAATTGGTGAAATATCGCACAATCGTGGAGACCAAAATAATCTTAGTTGTTCGCAATGAAACGCGATAATAAGCATAGAGTCAAGCAAGAAGGGAAAGGGCAAGAATGAGGCTCTCTTTCCGCAAGGTTGTGGTTGATGCACTCACTAACTCGCAAAGCAAAGAAGTGCGCTTACAATGAAGTGTGGAAAAGGGGCTCAAAATGAGTACAAGAGACCTCCAAGACGCCGAAAATGCCTCCATATGGTAAAAAATAGATAAGAGGAGTCCTACACACTCCAACAAATAATTAATAGTAAAAAACGTCTAATAATGCTAGAAAAAAACACTTTTAGATTTCCCAATTAGTCTAATTTTAACAATCAAAAGTTCAAAAAAATTGTGGTAATAATGTTAACGTTAAAAAATGACTAATAATTACTGCTAATTAAATTAAATTAAAGATCCTAATTGGTTAATTAACCCCCTAATTGAAAATCTAAGCCATCTAGATTAAAAGGCCCTAATTAAAAATTAAAATTTTGACCCCTTAATAACAATATGCCACTTTATAATTAAAATAGATCACCTTTTTAAAAAATAATGTTAGACCTAATTAAATATAAACCACTATTAGATCCTAATTCATTACACTTAAGACCTAACTTAAAAAACATACCCTACCTTTTAAATACCACCTCCTAAAATAAAAAACACCAATCACCACTTCGAAAAACCCTACATTTAATTTAAAAGCCAATTCAAAAAAAAATAAAGAAGGCTTCAAAAAATAAAAAGCAAGATTAAAAATGAAGGCATGAGATAGCATGATCAAAGTGGTGGGCTCAATGAGGTGGAGTGGGCTACTCGAGGTGAAGATAGGCCTTGTGCAAAGTGGGAGACCTGGGCAATGTAATGACACAAGGCAGATCGGCCAGGACGAGCAAGTCATTAGCGAAGGAATCGATTGCAGAGGAGGTGGAACAAGTCTACAGGGTATGGTGAGAGCGGGGATCGAGTGGAAAGCATATCGAGTGAGTCTTTAGGAGGAACCAGTGCAGGAAAGGGCACAACAGTTGAAGTAGAGTTTACGAGGCACAATGAGGCACTGATAAATCCTAACATAGGAAGGGTCGACATGAGCTCGTGTGGCCAAATAATGAATAGGGCCAAGCCAATGCGCAACAAGAAATAACCCGTAGAAAAAGACTTCGAGCAGAGCTTGATTTAACTCAAACTCACAACATAGAGCCCAAGCCAGCAGGCAACAAACTTGATGTAGCAGAGCCACAACCCAAATGACCTAATAAGACCAAAAAACAGACCCGACTTGATACAAGGGGCAGCCAACCATTGCAACTCAACTCAATTTTACGGTAAACAAAAAACTCGATACAAACAAGACAAATGACTTGCATGTAAAACACAGGGTAAGTAGCTAGACTCTTAGTGCAAAAAATCCAACCCGACTCGCAAAGAAGAAAAGGTAAAAAATTACTCGCAAGGGAAAACAAAACAGTCCAACTCGTAGGGGAAGATGCAGACAACATGCCACAGGGAGATAACCCAACCCAAATAAAAAAACTTGACTCTATAGAGAATATTGCATGTAAACAACAAGGCAAACCTGCCAAGAAAAAGCCAAGATAACCAGACGAGTTGGAAGAGGATCCAAATCACCAACTTGGGGTGGAGGAGCTCATCGAGCTCTGAAGGGCTCGGGTGAGATGGTTAAACAGAGAAGGCAACAAGTAGGGCTCAAACAAAAAATGCAAACTAGGTAGAATATAACCTGCACATACACAACCAGAAAACCAACACAACCTCCAAAAAATGAGATTGTTAAACATGTTATGCAAGAATCTAAAATATGATCAAAAACTTGCACGAGATGAAGAAGTAACTAGCAACCAAAATAAATGAGTGCACGTTTACCGAACAATCGTTTTGATACTATATGAGATTATTTTGTAAGGATCAATACAGAGCTCGTGCACATCAAAGAGGTTACACTTCTAATAGTGATGTGAACGCTCCAAATAATCAACAAGAAAACAAATCACAAATGAAAATAAGCACGAAAGAATATGTCTACTCATTCTCATAGCTCAAATAGAAAGGTTACATACATATGAGTGCTGTGTAACTCATGTGCATGATACGTGGATACAAGAAACCCTAATTAACCATAATGACATATGATCTCACTAAGTGAGATGACTAACCAACGAGGTGGACATTTAGATCGAATGATGGCAAGTCTAGGTCATATACACCTAATCCATAGTTAGGTGGCCTACTCCCTGACCTAACTAAGAAACAGGTCATCACATTACCACAAAATATTCCAAGCAACTAAACCAAAGGTATCATAAAATGCACCAAGCTAACATTAACTTTAAAAAAGGATAAGACTGTACCATATGCTTAGAACAATACATATGTAGTTGATGCATACATTGCATTTTCCAAAGGTGAAGAAGGTAATGTTGCCAACCATCACATAAGAAGGCATATTACAAGCTTAATATTATAAGAATTGCATGAAGGAAATTAATCAAAGTGAGCTAGGTGAAAATAGGTAACAAGAGAGTGTCCAAACTAGTATTTTTACTAGATGTTATTGTGTTTCTACCAAACTTTCTTGATAGGCAGCTCTACGATAAACATACTTATGCCCCTATTTCATGTTTGCATCAGATGAAGGGAATAGGCCACAACAACCATGTTTTTCTCCAAATGGAAGGGAGATTCCAAAACTCCTCCATGATCCTTAACATTATGTTTGTTAAGCTTTCCAACAATGATTAGGCTATACCAATGATGCATTATATATTAAATTATTAAATGGAATTGTGTACTATCATCTTCAATTTTTTACCATGCATAGGTAGACTCACTCTTAAAAGAATCACAATTTAGGCTTTTCCTATCTAAGCTGAGAGGTAGAAAGGGTACAACATCCTGAAAGACTCCCAATCACAGGATTGAACTGCATACACGCATCTTTATCATTCAAGAGAGTAAAACAAGGCTTTTAGTTCAATACAACACTATGTTCACCAACATTTTTTTCCATTGCATTCATGGTATGGCAGAAATATCCTCTAAAGTATTCAATCTATTTATCACACAGAAGTAAGGTTTAGTACATGATGGAATGTGCAGGTCCGCCAATAATGAATTTATACAATGAAATCATGATCTATTCAAGGTGATAACTATCCTTACCTGCATACTTACTAGAAATTTCAGGAGCTAACCAATGAGGGATCCAAAAGTGATTTTACTTTTAACATATATCTTGTGCATTATAAGCAATCATACGTATGTTTAATTCTGTTATGTGGTATGTATATGAATTGATTGTTTGAAGAGTGAAGAGGAAGTACTCAATCAGCATCGAGTTAAGAAACCCAAAATTTTTACACGCAATGTTCGAGATTCCATATAATTCATACCGTAGCACATTTCAAGGATCTTCTTCAATTGGTTTAACCAAGTAAACTAAGATCATGTACCTTGTCTAAATTCTTCTATGAGGCATACATATAAAAAATATTGTATAATCAAGCTTGTTTATCTTATACCTTTTACTTAAAGCTCAATGTAGGATATAATTTGTTAGGTCCATGGGTCCATGTTTTCAAATGCATGAAATCCCAAGTTATAATTACTATTCGCTAAGCATATTTCTTATACAGTTTTCTACTGTAATGTATTCGCCTAGGGTTCAGGGGTACAGCCCTGAGAAATACAATTGGCCTCAAAAAATGTGCCTGACATATCGAGAAACATGCTTTTCTCATATGGGCGAGATTTTTGACCCAGAGGTTTATGGGATAGGTTTTGGAACATGGTTTTGATACCCACGGTTTTGTAAAACTACTTAAGCAGTTGTCTATTTATATGGTTTTATGCATATGATAGATGTAATGAAGTAACATTGCAGATGTGCTTTTGAATTCAAGTGTGAATTCTATAGAGTTTGTTGAGCATAGCTCCAAACAGATCTAACTGGTATTGTATTGAGAGAGTGGTGGCTTGTAATAAAATCTGAGCAAGTGATTCTTGGTGGACGTAGCCCAAATTGGGTGAACCACGTTAAATATTGTCTCTTTGTGTTGTGTTATTTTATTCTGCACTTTTATTTCAGATCTGTAATATTTTCTGCATATTAGTTTCTACTGTTGCGATTCTGTGAGGGATTATTCCGCATATTTTATCCCTTATTTCTTAACAAAATAATGGTATTAAAGCCTGGGAGACGTTCCCGGAAGTGTTGAATCGCAAAATTATGTTCTAACTTAGAGTGCTTGAAGTGATGGAATGATCAAGTGGTTTCTAAACTCAAAGGCTTTATAAGGTCGAGATCTCCTTGAAGTTGCATATAGTCCCCAACTTACCTTGATCAGAAGGATCGTGGATGCACGCAATATCCATGTCTGGGAACCTACACAAGATTTACCAAGCATATAGTGCGGAATTGTTTTGAGTTGTGGAGCTCAATATACTTAACCAGATTAGCATGCAATGTGAAACTTGCTGGAAAATACAGTAACCATCATTGGTTAGGAGGGACTGACATCAGTTAGGCAAGGGAGGAACCGTCATGGTTAGGGCTAACCGACATTGGTTACCTGTGTGGGAGTGTTTTATTTAACTCTAGGGAATTAGATCTATTTTTAGTATTAAAGTAGATCTATTAATTGTAATTACATGGCTAAGTGCCCTAAGTTTGTATATGCCTATATAAGCATGAAAGCTAAGGTTTAGAAGTAAGAATTAAGAAGAACTTGCAAAAGGTTGATGATTATTGTGAGAGAGAGAATTCTTGGTGAAGACGCAAAAATCTTGAGAGAAAGAAAGTATTGTACATCTGAGAGGTGTGGAAGATTGTAAATCTTCAATTGTATATCTTGTCAAAGCTTTGGATAATAGATTGGCTTGTTTCTTGGTGGACGTAGCCCACACTGGGTGAACCACGTTAAATTTGGTGTTGATTTATATCTCTTGTTTTGTATATTTCTTCTGGTAGAATATCCACTTTTATTTGCATGTATGCTTAGATCTGATATATTATCTGTACAACCGGTGTGCTAACCCCAACAACTGGTATCAGAGCTTTGTTTGAGGGTTTTGTGTGTTGACATATTTACTCATAGAGGGTTTTCTGATTGAGTGGGAGCTACAACAATGGTAGAAGAAAACAAATACAAGGTAGAGAAGTTTGACGACCGAAATTATCAATTATGGAAGATGCAGATTGAGGATTATCTGTATCAAAGAGATTTGTATTTACCGTTGGATGAGAAGTCTAGACCTACGAAGATGACTGATGAAGAATGGAAGATTCTTGACAGAAAGGCTTTGGGATCTATAAGATTGAGCTTGACAGCATCTGTGGCTTCCAATATTACAAAAGCAACTTCTACGGTAGGGTTAATGAAATATCTTGCTAATTTATATGAAAAACCTAGTGCTTCAAATAAATTTTATTTGATGAAGAAACTATTTAGTTCTAAGATGCATGAAGGTGGATCTGCATCTAGTCATTTGAATGATTTCAGATCTATTGTAAATCAGTTAAAATTGGTTGATATACCATTTGATGATGAAGTGAAAGCACTTTTATTCTTATGTTCTTTACTTGATAGTTGGGATAACTTGGTAATGGTTGTTAGTAATATAACATATGCTAATAATATTTTGAAGTTTGATGATGTGGTTAGTATAATCTTGAATGAAGAAATTCACAGGAAGAGTACAGAGGAATCATCATCTGGGAATGCTTTGAATGTAGAAAGCAGGGGTAGGTAGAAGGAGAGATCCAAGAGTAAGAGTAATGGGAAATCAAAGTCAAGGGATAGCAGATCTAAATCCAGAGGTAAGGGAATTACTTGTTGGAAATGTGGAAAGAAAGGACATGCAAAGAAATATTATTGGTCAAAGGATAAAGAGAACCAACAACCAGAAAAAGGTAAAGAAGAAAATCTTGTTGCATCAGAGGTAATGCAAGATGCTCTTATTCTTTCTTTAGATAATAGAATTGAATCATGGGTTTTAGATTCAGGAGCTTCTTTCCATGCAACCCCTAATAAGGGTTATTTCAGAAATTATGTCTAGGGAAATTTTGGGCATGTTTATTTGGGTGATGATGAACCTTGCAGTATTACTGGTAAAGGGGAAGTTCATCTAAAATTGCAGAATGGAAATACATGGGTATTGAAAGATGTGAGGCATGTGCCAAGCCTCAAGAGGAATATTATTTTTATAGGGAAACTAGGTGAATCTGGTTGCATGGTTACTTTTACAGGAGACTCTTGGAAAGTCACCAAGGGTGATTTTGTTGTGGCAAGAGGTAAGAAGGTAGGAATGTTATATTTATCTACATTGTGTTACTGATTCCTTTTTTGCATTATCTACTTCAGATTCAGATGCATGCATGTGGCATAATCGGTTGGGCCATATGAGTCAAAAAGGAATGCAAATCTTAAAGGATAAGGGTAAGTTATCAGATTTGAAAGATTTAGATCTTGATTTTTGTGAGCATTGTGTCTTTGGAAAGAAAAAAGAGAGTGAGATTTCTCAAAGTTGGGGCAACTAAGAAGGAGCAAAAATTGGAGCTTGTACACTCAGATGTGTGGGGACCAGCTCAGGTAGCTTCTCATGGAGGATCCTAATATTATGTTACTTTCATTGATGATGCTACAAGAAAGGTATGGGTTTATTGTATTAAACATAAATATGATGTTTTTGAGACTTTTAAAAGATGGAAATCCCTTGTTGAGAATGAATCAAATTCAAAGTTAAAGTGCCTTAGATCTGACAATGGTGGTGAATACTGTAGAAAGGATTTCAATGATTATTGTTTAGTGAATGAGATACGTAGAGAAAGAACGGTTCCAAGAACACCACAGGAGAATGGTGTTGCAGAAAGAATGAACAGGACAATCATGGAACATGCTAGAAGTATGAGGATACATTCTGGATTGCCCTTGCAGTTTTGGGTAGAAGCAGTTGATACAATGGTTTATTTGATTAACCATGGGCCTTCAAGTTCACTAGATGGAGGAATACCAGAGGAATCTTGGACTGGAAAAGAGGTAGATCTTTATTTTCTTAAATTTTTTGGTTCAGAATATTTTTTGTGCATATTGATAAGGAAAATAGGAAAAAATTGGATGCAAAATCCAAGAGATGCACTTTCATTGGTTATGGATCTGGTGATTTCGGATTCCATTTTTGGGATTTAGAGAATTCTAAAATTATTAGGAGTCATGAAATTGAATGGAATGAAAAGAGAATGTACATGGATCAAATTTTGGTACCCAAGGATGAACCAGTTGAGAAGTTTGTGAATGAAAATGAACTCTTGGATTTAAAAATAATATTGACAGGGTTACACAGTAACTGGTGTCGGTTGACCCTTGACCGACATTGGTCAATAAACCACTGGTATCAGTTACAGAAGAGCTAAAAAACATCAGTTATCAGAACCAATGTCGGTTACAGGTGACTGGCGTCGGTCACTGTCAGATTTGGATACAAATGTCCAGGAGGTCCAGAATGAGCCTCTCGTACCCCAAACTCCTGTGAGAAGGTCACAAAGGGTAAGTAAACCTCCAGAAAGATTTACACCTTCTCTATTTTATTTATTATTGACTGATAATGGTGAACCAGAAAGTTTTGAAGAAGCAATGTAGGATAAGACCCACGTCCAGTGGGAGCATGGCATGGATGAGGAGATGGACTCCTTGGAACAGAACCAGACTTGGGATTTGGTTAAATTGTCAGCAGGTAAGAGGACATTACAGAACAAGTGGGTTTACAGGATCAAGGAAGAAGAGGGTGGATAGAAAAGGTACAAGGCAAGGCTTGTAGTAAAGGGATTTGCACAGAAAGCAGGTATTGAATTTGGTGAAATATTTTCTCCTGTTGTAAAGATGACTTCTATTTGTATTGTATTGAGTTTAGTTGTAGTAGAAGATTTTCATTTAGAGAAACTAGATGTGAAGATGGCTTTCCTTCATGGTGATTTGGATGAAGAGATTTATATGCAACAGTCGTTTGGGTATGAAGTCAAGGGTAAGGAGAAACTAGTGTGCAGGTTTAAAAAGAGCCTATATGGGCTCAAACAAGCTCCAAGAAATGGTACATGAGGTTTGATAGTTTTATGCATGAGCATGGTTACTTGAGATGTGAATCTGACCATTGTGTTTATTTCAAGAAGCTTGAAAATGGGAGCTATATTATTTTGTTATTGTATGTGGATGATATGCTTATTGCAGGATCTAGTATGTAGGACATTGGTGAGCTTAAGGGAAAGCTAGCTCACACATTTTCTATGAAGGATTTAGGAGCTGCAAAAAGAATCCTTGGCATGCAAATACACAGAGACAGGAAAGAACAAGAAATTGTATTTGTCTCAGGAGGATTATATCTACAAGGTGTTAGAAAGGTTCAAGATTAAAAATTCAAAACCTATTAGTACACCTATGGTTGGACACTTCAAATTGAGAAAAAATCAGTGTCCTTCATCACATGAGGAGGTCAAATACATGACATGAGTACCATATGCTTCAGCAGTTGGGAGTCTCATGTATGATATGGTTTGTACCAGACCAGACATTACACAGGCAGTGGGAGTTGTGAGTAGATATATGGCCAATCCAGGTAAAGAGCATTGGAAATTAGTCCAATGGATACTCAGTATTTGAAAGGGACATCTAACATGCAGTTATGCTATGGAGGTTTAGATATTTCATTATGTGGCTATGTTGATTTGGATATGGCTGGAGATCTGGATGGTAGGTGTTAGTTTGCACTACTGGATATATTTTCACAGTAGGTGGGACAACAGTTAGCTAGATTTCAAGATTGCAGAAGGTTGTGGATTTGTCTACTAGTCAAGAGGTAGAGTATGTTGCAGCTACAGAGGCTAGCAAGGAGATGATATCATGAGTAGGTTCATGGAAGAGTTGGGAAAGGATAAGATGATTGTAAATTGTTCATGATAGTCAAAGTGTAATTCATTTGGAAAAGAACTCATGGTTTCATTCAAGAATGAAACACATTTAGTTGAGGTATCACTTCATACGACAGGTATTGGAGGATGGTAGTTGAATCTGGAAAAGATTCATACAAGTGAAAACCCTGTTGATATGCTAACGAAGCCATTAGTAAAGGAGAAGTTGGAGCTACACTCCACTTCTATTGGTCTTCGAGTTTGCATACTTGAAGAGGAAGAAACAAAGCTAAGGAAAAGGATCCAAGAATGATGTTTTACAGGTATGGTGCAGTAATTAATCTCCAAGTGGGAGATTGTTGAGCATAGCTCAATGGGATGGGTTTGGGTATGCCCATATTTTGAAACTTGCTGGTTTTGTAACCTTCATCTTAGGAGTGATTCTATGGTATATGGTTTTGGCATATGTAGGAACCCAACAGAGTTTGTTGAACCATAGCTAACTGACATCTCTCTGTGTGGGAGTGTTTTATTTATCTGAGGAAATTAGATCTTTTATATTAAAAAGATCTATTAATATTTTGCATGGCTATATTAGTTTTTCTACTATTAATTTGAAATTCTATAGGGTTTAGAAGTAATAATTAAGAAGAACTTAAAACTTGATTTGAGAATATTGAGTATCAGAGCCTGGTTTGGGAAGAAGAAAAATCTTTATTTTTTGCATATTAGTTTGAGAGGTTGGAAGATTGTAAATTATTCACATATGTATATCCCTTGTCTAAAAGGGATAATAATTGTCTTGTTTCTTGGTGATCATAGTGGTGAACTATGGTAGATGATGGAAGATCTAGGGTTGATAAATTCAATGCAGAATTTCAGTCTTTGGAAGATGCATATGGAAGATTACCTTTATCAGAAGGATCTTTATACTCCGTTGTCTGAGAAGGTGAACAAACCCTCGAGTATGACAGATGCGGAATGGGATTTTTTGGATTGGAAGGCACTTGGAACAATCCGGCTGTGTCTTGCATCTTCGGTATTATTTAATGTTTCAAAGGAAAAGACTACAAAAGATCTAATGGATGCATTAGGGAAGTTGTATGAAAAACCCTCTACCTCTAACAAGATATTTTTAATGAAAAAGTTGTTTAATATGAAGATGTCTGAGAATAGTTCAGTAGCAGATCATTTAAATGATTTCAATACGGTTGTGAATATGCTAGCTTCGGTTACAATAGAATTTGATGAAGAAGTTAGGGATTTATTAATTCTGTGCTCTTTACCTGAGAGTTGGAATAGCCTGGTAATGGCGGTAAGCAACTCGGTTCCAGCTAACTCAAAGTTGAAGTTTGAGGATGTTGTAGGGGTGATTCTAAGCGAGGAAATGTGAAGAAAAATCTCTGGGGAATCTTCTACTTCAGGGAATGCTTTGACAGTGGAAACTAGAGGGAGACAAAAGAATAGAGGAAACCGTGGAAAATCAAAAGATCGGGCAAGGTCAAAATCCAAGAGCAAGATTGTATGTTGGAACTGTGGAAAGTTTGGGCATGCAAAGAAGGACTGTTGGGAGCTTCGGGACAAGAAGAAACAACATGAAGAAAACAAGGAGGCAAATGTGGCATCGGGTAATGTATGTCAGGATGCTTTGATTCTTTCTTTGCACAATATTACTGAATCTTGGGTTTTAGATTCAGGGGCTTCTTTTCATGCTACTCCACATAGGCATTATTTTGTTGATTATGTTCAAGGGGATTTTGGGCATGTTTTTCTTGGTGATGATGAGCCTTGCAGTATAGTTGGAAAAGGTTCTGTTCAGGTTAAGATGCAGAATGGGAATACATGGCTATTGAAGGATGTCAGACATGTGCCTACATTAAGGAGAAATTTGATATCGGCAGGGCAATTGGGAAGTGATGGTTGTACTGTGATATTTACAGCTGACTCTTGGAAGGTTACCAAGGGTGCTCTTGTGGTGGCAAGAGGTAAGAAGGTTGGAACCTTGTATTTAACCACTGATAGTACTAATGATTGTAATCTTGTGGCTTCAGATGTAGATACAACATTATGGCACTATAGGCTCGGTCATATGAGCCATAAGGGCATGGACATCATAAAGAAGAATTTTCCTGGATATATAGAAATAGGTTTGGATTTCTGTGAGAACTGCATATATGGGAAACAGAAGCGAGTAAGGTTTCTCAAGGTTGGACCTACAAAGAAAGAGAGTAAGTTAGAGCTGGTGCATTCTGATGTGTGGGGGCCAGCTTAGGTATCATCTCTTGGGGGTTCAAGTTATTATGTTACTTTTATTGATGATGCAACAAGGAAAGTTTGGGTTTATTGTATTAGAAACAAATATGATGTATTTGACACTTTTGTTAAATGGAAAGCCTTGGTAGAGAATGAAACAGGTCTTAAGCTAAAATGTCTCAGGTCAGATAATGGAGGGGAGTATTGCAGCAATGAATTTGATGATTACTGTTCTAAGAATGGAATCCACAGGTAAAAGACGGTTCCAGGAACTCCGCAGCAGAATGGGGTGTCAGAAAGGATGAACAGAACAATAATGGAACGTGCTAGGAGCATGAGGTTACATGCAGGACTGCCTCTTTCTTTTTGGGCAGAAGCGGTGAGCACAACTGTGTACTTGATAAACAGAGGACCCTCAAGTGCCTTGGATGGAGGCATACCTGAGGAGGCTTGGTATGGTAAGAAATTTGATTATTCATTTCTTAGAGTCTTTGGATGTGAGGTGTTTGTTCATATAGACAAGGATGATAGGACCAAGCTAGAGGCTAAATCAGAAAAATTTACTTTCATTGGTTATGGTGGTGATGAATTTGGATATAAATGTTGGAGTATTAAGGACAAGAAAATCATTCGATCTAGGGATGTGGTCTTTAATGAGAAAGTCATGTATAAGCAACAGTTGCAGGAAAACAGGGAAGAATCCAAGAAAGAATATGCAGTGGTAGAGGATCTTCCGGATGGGAAAGTGACACATGAATCAGTTCAGGAACCTCCTCAACAGGAACCCCAAACTCCTATATTGAGGAGGTCTTCTAGGGTAAGAAGAGAACCTGAACATTTTTCTCCTTCTCTTTATTATTTATTACTCACTGATAGTGGAGAGCCAGAGAGCTTTGATGAAGCAATGCAGGTAGATGCAGGAAGAAGTGGGAGCAAGCCATGGATGAGGAGCATCAGTCTCTCATGGAGAACCAGACATGGGATTTGGTGAAGCTACCAGAAGGAAAAAGAGCATTACAGAACAAGTGGGTGTATAGAGTCAAAGAGGAAGAAGGAGGAAAGAAAATATATAAGGCCCGGTTGGTAGTCAAGGGGTTTGCACAGAAACAAGGTATAGATTTTGATGAGATATTTTCTCATGTAGTAAAAATGACTTCTATTAGAACTGTTCTTGGAATAGTGGCAGCAGAAGACTTGCACTTAGAACAGCTTAGATGTAAAGACTGCATTTCTCCATGGTGATTTGGAGGAGGAACTATATATGCAGCAACCAGAGGGCTATGAGGTCAAAGGTAAAGAGGAGATGGTGTTCAAACTGAAGAAGAGCTTGTATGGCTTGAAACAAGCTCCACGTCAATGGTATAAGAAGTTTGATAGCTTCATGATGGAGCAAGGTTATATTAGATGTCATTCTGACCATTGCATGTATACAAAGAAATTTGAGGATGGAAGTTATATTATCCTGTGTTTGTATGTTGATGACATGTTGGTTGTACAGGTAAAAACATGCAGGAAATAAAAGTACTCAAGAAGCAACTAAGTGAATCCTTTGCTATGAAGGATTTGGGGGCAGCCAAACAAATCCTTGGTATGAGGATATCTCGGGATAGGAAGGAACGGAAGCTGACTTTATCTCAGGAAGAGTACATTAAGAAGGTATTGGAGAGGTTTAATATGCAGGATGCTAAACCGGTTGGGACTCCTTTGGCAGGCCATTTCAAGTTATCAAAGGAGCAATGTCCCAAGACAAAGCAGGAAAGAAACCAGATGTCCAAGGTACCTTACTCATCAGCAGTTGGTAGTTTGATGTATGCTATGGTGTGCACTAGGCCTGATATTTCCCATGCAGTGGGAGCTGTGAGTAGATTTATGAGTGATCCAGGTAAAGAGCATTGGCAAGTAGTAAAGTGGATCCTTCGGTATTTGAGAGGGACCATGGGGACAGTTTTGTGCTACAGTGGATCAGACACCACTTTGTGTGGTTATGTAGATTCAGACATGGCTGGAGATGTAGACAACAGGAGGAGCACGACAGGTTATATTTACACTGTAGGTGGGACAACAGTAAGCTGGATTTCATGACTACAGAAGTTGGTGGCTTTGTCAACCACGGAGGCTGAGTATGTTGCTGCCACAGAGGCAAGCAAAGAGATGATTTGGTTACAACAATTACTTGAGGAGTTGGGGCATAAGCAGGAGGAATGTAAGCTACATAGTGATAGTCAGAGTGCTATACACCTAGCTAAGAACTCTGCTTTCCACTCCAGGATGAAGCATATACAGTTGAGATATCACTTCATCAGGACAACTTT